>CP099839.1:7621117-7908617 GCA_030062745.1 Capitulum mitella | reverse complement strand
CATCTGTTACAGGGGCAGCTACAGACACGGACACGGACAGATAACAACGCGTGTACAACTACAGACACTGGCCAATATAGACAGAGGCGTAAACGTCATGGCAGTGTCGGACAACGGCACGTATAGATGTTGTCGCGGAAAAAAAAACGCCCGCGGCCACAGACACCGATGTATATATACAATCGGAAAGACATCGGCGTAAGTAGAAAAGTAACTGCAGGCACAAGAACAATCAAGCACCGACTCACAGAACAGGTGCGTCTGCCGGCGCCGGCGGCGCCGTCACGACCTGGCCGCCGGGCACAGACGCGGGAACGTTCACCAACGCAAACAGAGCCATGTCATCCAAGCGGATTCACACAGGCACGGGCAAGGATGTCGAGTTTTCGGTCACCTTGCAGCGCGCTCTCGCGACGATGGGAGAGCGCTGCCAGCGAATCGTCCAGCCGCTCCAGCTGATACTGCATCGTGGTGTACTTGTGGCACACTGCCTGCAGCGCCGCCGCATAGTACATGTACTCCTTAAGCTGGTCAATGTACACCTGAGAGAGAGCAAGAGGCGCTGGTCAAAACCCGGTCACGGCACGAATGTCTAAAGTGCCGTCAACTACCCGAGACCATCATCTGTAGGCGCCCAGCCAAGAATCCAACGAAAGTCGTCAACGAATCAACCCGCGGCCCCAGCCGCACAGCCAATTCATCGTCCACGACGCCAGTCAAGCCTGATCCCGACCAGCGCGGCAGCTCGCCATGACGAACCAGCTCCGGCTCCACCGCATCCCCACGATCAGCGCCAGGACGCCCCAATCGGCCGGACGCCAGGGCGGCCTCCCGCCCGGCCGTCGTCACCTCCTCTTCCTCGATGAAGGCGTCGATGCTGGCCGCGTGCGCGTCCATGTAGTGGCCGGCGCGCTGAAGGCCGTCGCCCATGCGCGTCTCGATGGCCGACCACTCGCTGAGCACGCGGCCGTAGTTGGCGTGCTGGCGCCGGATGGCGTGCGTCGCGTCCGTCAGGCGGGCCCGCGAGCGTAGCACGTTCGTCAGGTGCGTCTGCCGGCGATGGCAGCGCCGTCACGACCTGGCCGCCGGGCACGGCCGACGTCGACGCCGGCCGCCCGACTCTGCCGTCGGTCGGCGCCGAACGCGCGGTCCGCGAGCGTCAGCGCCGGCGTCTTTCGACATAGGGGAGCTGTCGAATATCTCACCGGTCGCTGGGATGCGACCAGGAGTTTGGCCTGCGGCTCCGCTAGCTTTGCACTTTCAGGTCGACGGCTAATATTCAGTTTGATTCAGCCGCGTGAGGCATAAAAATGAAAAACAAACAAAATAAAAGAGGACCGTGAACAATCTGCAAGACTTTCCAGCTGACTGGATCAAAACTGTCCGATGATCCAGCTGTCGGAGAACCCGGACAACAACGCAAACTGTCATGACGACGCACCGGACGACCGGCGTCTCTCGCGGCAGGGGGCGCTCTTTATAATCTCTGCAGAGCTTCTTTTCAGCCATGACGCCGGCCGGTGTCAACGGAAACTGGCGGTAACCGAGCCCAAGACAAATGCATACACACTGAAACGCCACACTCGACAACGAGACATACGCTCGAAGGCTTTAAATTTCGCCTACAACAGATTCAACGATGCAATTCCTTTATGCACATCCTCCACGATTACACTGTTTCGCCAGCTGAAACCTTGGCTGTCAGGTTCACAGTTCTGAAGCAAATGTAATGGACTAAAATCCCAGTCTAGCAATGAACTTTGTTTTTAGAGTAACCAACCTCGAGCTCTTTTCCATAGCTAAGCAGTTCATCAAACCGGCTGTCCCCTTTCTTCACGCGGATGGTGGCATTCAGGGATTTCAACTGTCTTTCCACCTTCTCCAAATAGCCTGCAACATATCCACTTTTGCTGACGATGCTTTTGTTAACGACGCTGACGATGTTTCGTGAACCTTTCAATTCACAGCACTACACGAGACACGGCGAAACATATGTGGAACACACCGAGTACCGCAAAGAACAGAAAATTATGGTCATCACAAAAGAGATGTATACCACAGCATACTTACCAGTACCAGTTACAATCTCTTTCCAGTCTCTTTCGTCCTGAATAAATCGCATGAAGATAGGGTCCCACGATAAAATCGGATGAGATGCCACGCGCAACAGGAAACTCTGAAACAGCCCAAATGTTGAATCACGCTATGCCAGTCCACAGACGGCCATGGCTGAACGTGCCTTCTGAACGTTGATGGGACTGCCATCCTAGGCTCCTAGGCTCTCCGTGAGTTGCCAGACCCATGCAAATATCAGAACTGGAACACAAAAGGCATAAGCAGCAGTGACAGAACGTGACAGGGGGAAGCGCTTCTCAAAGTTCCACCACATCACCGCTGGCCGGGCACTGTACCCGCGGCCCGGCGGGCGCCCGACACCACCGACCTCGAGGCCAACGCGGCGGCGGTCGATGAACTCCGAGTCGAGCGGGTCGGTGGCCAGCTTCTGCCAGACGTGCGAGGCGCGCTTCTCGGGCAGCGGCGGCACCACGACGAACGGGTACGCCTCGGCCAGGTAGCCGGCCAGCGTCTCGAACTCGCTGTAGCGCCGCCAGAGGGCGCCCAGCCGAGACGGTGCGCCGTGGAAGGCGGGGTCGGTGACGCGCGTCTCGATCAGGTACGCCGTGTAGTACTCGTTGAGGTTGATGGCACCATTGTAGCGCCGCTCCGACTCGGACACAGAGATCTCCATCACAGACGAGAGAGGCTCCTGACAGCAAAACATGCTCACGTTTCAGCAACCAGACCGTAAAATGTCCTTGATGTCTGAATCATTCCAAGTCATGTACATATTACAACATCCACATCATAACTGTGAAACACATGTCAGCAAAACATAACATGTACCATTTTAAACCAAGTAACATGATGATCAAATGCAATCACATGTTTTGTCATTGTAGTGATTTAAAAAATGACATCATAAGCTTTGAGATGCACAAAGTGGTAACTATCCATAGCCATCAAATGTCTGTAAGCAGTACCTCACCTTGTAAGATCCACCTGTTTTAACATTTTCCATTCTTGGAGGTGTTTCTGCTGTCACTTTGTCACCAGGAGATGCAGAAGACTCCAAATCAGCAGACTGGCTTTCATTTAGGCCATCCTCCATGCTGTGTTTTGGCTATTAGTCACCTGATTTCTCTGAGAGAAAAATATTACAAAACTTGGTACATCAACTTTCAAAGTCTATAACAGGTATTTCTACCAATGAGATGCACCACACCACACTAAAACAATACAATATTACATTCATAGCACCAAATGCAATGAAGAGATGCTTTTTAAGGACTTTCTTACACCTTGGCTGAACAAAGGGGAATAAACAGTCTTTTTTTTTCAAAAACAGGCCATTTTGTCACTGCAGCACAATCCAAATCATTACATAAGGAATGTTGGCAAATTATTTCCCCATGTTTCTTTAGTAATTTTTACAATATTTTTTTATGTTGATTAAAACATTCAAGAATGATCAAGGCTTATTGCTTTTCTCAGCAAGGCTAGACAAGGTGTTCTTTTTTAATGTCAAAGGACATCAGGAAATATGTGCTCCAAAAACATTTGCTAATTCAAAATCTTATGTCCCACCATCAAAAAGCTACATTATAATGATGCTGATAAATTTCCATCTCTGCATGAAAGTGACTCTGTCTCCATTCATTAAGAAGGTATCATGCCAAGACTGATTAACACCCAGAATGCCAACTTATATTACTCATATATATATATATAAAAAACATTATATCCCACACAAAACAGCCAGTATTATTCTTTGAAAATTTGTGTGCTCCAAAACAAAATTATACTTTAACATTGAAGAGAAAAAACAAATTTCCAACCCTGATCCATAGTGTCCTCATTATTATGTCAATAATTTCATTATTTCCTTTGTGACATGGATCAATAGTGAAGGGAAAATGTTACAAAAGTAAATGTGAAAACAGAAGAATAAAAATGCAAAAACTGAACAAACAGGCAAAGGATATGTAACATGGAAACTATGATGAAATAGATGAAGATACCAAATAAAAAACTGAATATGAGATAAAAGCACAATTCTAAACAAACAAAATCATAATATATCTATCAATGAAAGAAATCCAATATAACTACACAAAATAACATTACTGAGGGTAGCAAACTAGGAAGAGGTCAAAACACAGTAGTTATAAGAAATACAATAAACTGCATTTCCAGAAATACACTTGCAGTTCAATAGATATAATCATGTATTCTTTGTATACAAGAATTTGTGGGCACAGACATGCATAAAGGTCTGCAATAGTCCATGGCTGACCAAGGAAGCTTTTCCCTCATTTCTGGCTCTACAGGGGAGGCCCTCATTTTTGTACTGATTGCAGAATTCCTCACTTTAATGCCTATGGTATCTGTACAAAACTTGACAACATGCACTGCATGAGCTGCCAACAAAGTCTCACACATTGGCACATATCTTACAGAATTTTGAACACATGACAAGACAGTATCTTTACTGCATCTTCTGTTTAACATTCATCTATTGCCTTTTCATCGCAGCTTGGCTTTATAAGAAATGCTGCACGACGTTTCGCGTCTCCATAGCGAGAAAAACGCCCAGGAAAGCATAAGAATATAAGTCTTTGCGTCTAAAAGTGAATACATCACATGAAGTAGCAATCGACATCATTCAGCCAACAAAATCACCGCACAACCTCATACCTACTTTTAGCCCACTCACGTGAAAGCGCGCTATAACTCGAGTGATTCGCGGCGGTTGTGCGTATGTTTTGTATCCCAAGTGTACATGCAAATAAATGACGTCATGATCATCAGAGAAATAATCGCTTTAATCGAGAAGCGCAGCTTGCTACCAGGCAAGCACGTAGCCAAGGGGGAGGGCCATGGGGCCATTGCCTCCCCCGAGCCACGCGGTCTGCAGTAGATATTAGGCGATTTTACAGGAATACAGAATAGTGATCATACGTATAATGTAAAAACAAACATATCTTTTCATGTGCATGAAATATGAGGCCAATTCCTATAAAATTGCTGCTCTTTCCTAAATGAATTCTGTCCTATGCAGGTGGCATATGACACCCCCCCCCCGAGAAAAATCCTGGCTATGTGCTTTCCAAGCGAATGTCTGGCTGTTTCAGGGACGTAGCCAAGGGCATGGGGCCATGCCCCCCCCCTGAGCCAAGCGGTCTACACTAAATTCACGGCGATTTCGCATCAATACGTAATAGTGATCATATCTATGTTGGAAAAAGAAACATTGTATGTTTTGCTGTACATTAAGTATGAGATAAATTGCCTAAAATTGTTACCTTTTCTTGAAAATTTTATCATGTGCCTGTGGCATATGAAGAAAATTTGATATTTGCCCCCCCCCCCTGAGGAGAATCCTGGCTACGTGCCTGGGCTGTTTATATACTTCTACGCAAGTGCTAACAGCACATTTAACCTTCACCTGACGTGAAGATTTTCACCTGCTCCCCATACAACGTGCAAGCCATCCTCCTGTCTGTTTCGCTCCTTACCGTGAAAGTGGAATGAAACAAAAATTTCTGATCCGATTCTTTCTGACCTGATTTCACCCATTTATATCACGTGTTGATCTTTCAGGTCGCAGCCAAAGAACGACAGTATCCCTGTCGTTTGCCTTCTCTGCCATCACCGTATGAGTTGCGCAGCCAGGGGTGTCGATTTGTATTCTTTTAAGAGGGCCCTGGCACACCCAATGTTGATCTGGGCCCACCCAGTGTACGTTGGTGTGGCACCCTCCAATATTTCCTGTCGATTTAAATAGAAAATGAGCAGTAACAATGAAAATAATGGCCTCAATGGATAATAGATAGACAAAAAGTAAAGAATAAAGTTTAAAGCGATGTATTTATCTATTTTCCCATTTTCTATTGATATATCTACTTCTATACATGGGGATAAATGCAATGTTTCATTTGGTGAATGGTACCAAAGGACTTACAAACTTCCGTTGGTCAAAACAAAGTGAGCTAAATCCGTTGAGAAGCCTACATGTGGAAGAAGGTTAGGTTGTCGGGTCCTCGGCTGACCCCACAATCATTTCAAGAAATCGACATTCCTGTGCACAGCAAAAGGGCCTGCAGACGTCCATGCTTTTCAAGAGCCTTGGTTTTAAAATACACCAATCCTGTGGTCAAGGGGTCATTGTTTCCCCTCGTGTCATGGCCCAGAAGCACGCCCCGGGGGAGGGGGGAAGAGCATTTCTGAGTCCCTCTCTTAGTACGGAGGCGGCCCCCTCCGGCCACCAGTGGAGGAGCGTGCTCCGGCGATGGGGGAAGGCACCGGCTACTTGTTGAGCCATTTCTGTTCATGCAACGCCATAGGATTAATCCTAAATTTCGCCATAAAGGGCACTGTCCCCGTTTCCGCCGCCACGGTTCCCGGCCAAAATCCAGGGTTCCCTCCGCGCACTGTGCGGAGGGGCCCTGGATTTGGGTTGCAGAGGCGTAGGAACATCCAGGAAAAGTGTGGGGGGAGCCAGGGGCGTTTTTTCCCCATAGGATTAATGTTAAATTTCCCAAAACGTGGGGACCGTGGTCTCCTTTCTCCCCTCCCCCATCCCTACGCCCATATTGGGCTGAAAGGAGCCTTTCCGCACATAACGCATAAGGATTTTCCGAATTATCTGCTTTGGGACCCCTCGGGCAAGGAGCACCATTATAAGGGGCCTTTAATTTCGTTCTTCTCAGGGATGACTACTCACTAGATGAGGCTGCTTTATTAGCTAAGGGGGTCATGCTGGCACGTGGAAGAGGCACCTATTCCGGCTTGCACAGACAGCCCCTGCCGGTTTGCAGAGGGCTCCTGACGTCTTTACATAGGGGCCCTATAAGGAGGTCCCATGCTAGTTTATAAAAGGCTTCCTGCTGGTCCATATAGGGACCCTTGCCGACCGACAAAAGATGATTAATTATAAAGCCAAGAGGCTTTGCATGGCCTTCTGTCGGCCTCTAAAGGGGCCGTCGGCCGGTAGAGAGGTCCCCACGGGCCTGTAGAGGCTGCCCTGTAAAGAGCCCCCAAAAGCTGGCCCCTGAAGGGCCCCTGCTCGTCTCTGAAAGAGCCCTTGCAACTGCCGGATTGTAAAGGGGCTCATGGAGTCCTGCAGAGTGGTCTACACCTGACAGTGCATAGAGGGTCCCTGTCCCTCTGAAGAGACACCCGCTGGTCTGTATACAGCACTGACCCCTTTTAAAAGTCATCGTGTTCTCTCTGCAGCAAAGGGACCCTTGCTGACCTGTGAGCAGGATCATTGCTGGCCTATAAGGTACCCGTGCTAAATTGTGAAGGAGGCATCCTTGCAAGGGTGAAGCCACGGTTAAGAAATAAGGGGGACAAGCTGGCTGTAGTCCACCAAAAATGGGTGTAGGGCAGGAGTAAAAATAACTTTTCCGGACGTTCTATGACAAACTACGGTTGAAATGCAGTTTGCTACATTTGAAAGTTCAAGACATTATGTTGCCGATCGGAAATATCTGTTTGTTGCCTTAAAAATTGGGGGGACACATCACCATTTCTGGAAAACTACGGGTGACCTGTCCCCGTAGCCCCCGCAAAGATTATACCTATGTCTCCACGAACCTATAAACAGCATGAACCCACAGAAGAACCTGTCATATTCGATAGCATTTAACACTGTGGCATTCTGTAAGAAACTGAAACTGGTGTCCATAAAGGCAACTGAGAGCGAACAGTTCTGATTTAATTTTTCACCTCCGCGGGACGCGTTTCTCCCCTTTGCGTACCTCTACGTATAAGGCATGCCTCGGAATCCTCGCTGACCTGCAAGGGACCCGTCTGAGCTGTGAAGGACACCTCCGCGGCATTCTTAACACCATGAACCTGCTTTAGAGGTCACCACATCCGACAACATCTCATGTTGTATGACACTTTATCGCGAAGCACGACCCACCAATAAATAAAGAGGTAAGCCCATTAATGCATTTGAGAGCAAACAGCTTTGACTGAATTTCTCCATTGGAGACATTTTTTTTTTGTTTTCCAGTCCTCTTGTGACAGTGTTATATATGCAAATATATATATATATATATATATATATATATATATATATATATATATATATATACACGCATTTTCTTGTGAAGCAAAAGCAATGCATGCTGCCAAACGAGGAAGCCCCCTGAAGTCAGAGGCCTCGGCCGAAGGCTTATCTCCCTTCAAGGAAAATCCTGGGTGCGCCACTGCATGTGTCCTAGCCAGAATTTTGCCAAATAGGCCAGAATAAACATAACCCCACCACCCTTTGAAATAAATAACTCTTCGGGTTTCGGTCATTTTGTTTTTGTGTGTCGGAATTTGCTATTTACTTCTATTTCCGGTACGTAAAAACGTCAAATATTCAATCTTCAAGGTGTCATGGTCCCTTGATCCTCCCTTGGCGACGCCTATGCCTAGGACCAGGGTCAGGTCATATATGTATACCAGGTCATATATGCATATATATCTATACAAATATATATATATATATATATAGAGAGAGAGAGGGGGGGGGAAGAGAGAGAGACCAAATGTCATTATCATGTCTTTGGAACACTACTATTGGCAAAACATACGATTTATGTCATGTGCTCCCCCTGATCATCGAGAGTGGTTAGAATAGTTGTCATTACTGAAATGAGCGCTAAAAAGTACCCTTAGGCCGACTGAAAGTGACCTTTAGGTCTATGAGATTGGTGTCTTCACTTGACCTTGGAAAAATCAATGACCTCTGAAGTTCCGATATGTTGCTGAACATATGCCGAATCAGTCCTGGTTAAAAAAAAAACGAATTCTGCTCTAGTCAAACGTCTAACAAAGAAGCCAAAACGTAGCCCAGATCTCGAAAAACGGCTCGCAAGCCTCCGAGAATGACGTCATAACTCGGTGACCTGACGTAACCTGGTCCTATTTCTTGTCGTTTGCATGCTTTATTTTCCTTTCAGTTTTATTGTTCGGAAATATGCGGCAAAGATACACTTTCAGCTTTTGTATGCGAATGCCTTGTGTCTTGTCAAGTGTCAAATGTCTTGACGCCGGTCGTTCGTTAGCAGTATTGAAATAAAAAAAAAACTCGTGGGAAATAACGGATCTTGCCCCCTTTTCTGGCGAGGGATAATAAACTTTTGGCTTGAAACAATAAATCTGCAATTAACCAACAAGGAATGAAAAGGAAAATACATCCTGGAATGACGCACTAAACGAAACGACTACCGAGACGATGTCTTAGTATCCCAAACGTAACGTGGTTGTATCTTTTGACCTGACAATTTGAGTACAAAAGCTGCTTATCAGTATCGAAATTATAGCACGTCCTGAAGCACCAAATTCTCTTCGACCTACTCGGTAAAACTAAAGGCATCAGGCACCAGCAGCCTCCAGCAACTACGGCTGGTGCTGCAGTCGCTGGGACGGCTGCTGGCGTTGCGAACGTGGAGTACTGAATACGTAAAAAAGTCGCGTTTCTGCTTGAGTTCGTCACTCTAACATGCCGTGACTTAAGCAGACGTCCGCAACAGTCGTTCAAGCATCTTTTGATATCCTGGTGGTTGTCTTATGTCGTTCGATGACGAATATCGGAATAAGCAATCAGCCTCAGCTCTTTCTCATGTTGGCTGCCTGTTCAACTAACCGGCCTTGGCAGATATCTCGCCAGCCCGTGCTTTCGGTCGTCAGCGGGTTTCCGCGATATTCCACACCGCTCCCCGGGCGACCTTGGTGGCACGGATCCAGCGAGTGCATGTAAAGCGGCTTACGGAGTGCACGCGGCACCGACTGCGTCACAGTTGTGCTATCTGGGGTCTAATCCCGGCGACAGACGCGCTCGGCAACGGCTCGGGCGGCCGGATGTGCGCCCTCCATGAGGAGCGGGCCCGTGTGTCTGCTGCTCATATATGCGCCGTCCAAGTGGAGCGGGCCCATGAGTCTGCCGCTCAAATATGCGCCGTCCATGTGGAGCGGGCCCGTGTGTCGGCCGCTCAAATATGCGCCGTCCATGAGGAGCGGGCCAGTGTGTCTGTTTCTTTGACACACACTCTCCATATGGAGCAGGTCCGTGTGTCTGCTGCTCAGACACACACTCTCCGTATGGGGTAGGTCCGTATTTCTGCTGTCCTGACATACACTCTCGGTGTGGAGTCGATCGGCGGTCAGGGGACCCGAGATGCTGGACATCGCAAGTGAGAGGTACGCAGAGACCAGGACGGCTCGTGCTTGGGAAGCGATGACTTATCACTCTCCTGGGATCAAGGCAGTACTGCTGTTAAAGGCTGGACCTGCAGTGTTTGCGACTTGAGCTGTGTTGTGGAAAACGGCGGTCCCCGCCGTTGTAAAGCAGGGGAAATCCCTTCATGGGTTGTGTTTGCGGGAGCTTTTGAACATCCTGCCCATCTCCACGGACCTTCAGTGCAGGGTGGGAGTCAATGTGCTCCCAGATGAGACATGGGAATCGCCTTGGGTTGTTTCACTAACCGCTTGCAACACCACGTTGGACTGCTGCGCAAAACTCATTGAACCTGTGAAACCCCGACAGTCACTTGACTTATCCAGGCCGTTTCCAGCTTCACGGTCAAGACAGACAATACTGGCACATACTGGTCCATTTCTAAAAGGCCTTGAAGCGCAGGCAGAGCCAAGAGAGGGTGTCCGGGGGACCGGGCCCCCCTTAGTCCCGAATGTTAGTGAAAATCATTAGACATCGTCTTCCCAGCAGGCGGTTTTCGTATGATTCCATTTCTCACTGAGCTTCCCCCCTCAAGAAAATCCTGGCTGCTCCCTTGGCTCGTAGGGTTAGCAAGACTGAATACTTGAGCTTGTCCGAAGCAAGTTCACATTATCCGGGTATGTGCGACAAGTTTGTGGTTTGTATTGCTAGTTTTTTTTTACTTTTTACATTCTTGTCATTTTTTCCATTCACTGTACACTAGCATGTTTCTTCCATCATTGGAGTTTGTATCAGAATCACCTGGATGACATGACGCATATCATATCCCTAAAACACGAAATGTTTGGTGACAAGAATCAAAATTCAAACGTTACGAAGTTCTTGAGACCAGTCCAGCTGTGCGAAGTACGCAAAGTACAGATAAGGCCCAAGGCTGATTCCATGTGCGACGATAAATCAACCTTCATTTGCAAACGAAGGCGCACAGTCCCGCCAACAGCGTCTGGCACCAGCCGCAGGCTTACACAAACCGCATCACTCCCTCCAGCCAGTCCACGTAGTTCTCCACTTTGGTGTAGACGCCCGGCTTGAGGCTGACGCCGCAGCCGAAACCGAACGAGACGACGCCGACGGCGGTCCAGCGGCCGCCGGCGTCGGCGCAGGCGAGCGGGCCGCCCGAGTCGCCCTGGCAGCTGTCCGTGCCGCCGGTCAGCGAGCCGGCGCACACCATCTTCCCCGGCCGGAAGCGGGCGCCGTGCACCTCGGGCGAGGCGCAGAACGCGTCCGAGACGACCGGCACGCTGGCGCCGCGCAGCCGCAGCTCAGCGCCGCCGGCGCCCGGGTCGAACTCGCGCCGGCCCCAGCCCGAGATCAGGCACGACTGGCCGGCGCCGCCGACGTCGGCGCCGGCGCGCGGCAGGCACAGCGGCTGCACGAAGTCGCTGAAGCGGATGGCGGCGCCGCGCAGCCGCAGCACGGCGATGTCGTCGGCGAAGCTGTCGCGCGGCCCGCTCCGGTAGTCGGGGTGCGACACGGCGTTGGCCACGTCGAACTCCTGGCGCTCAGGCTCGTCCGGCTGGCTGAGGTCGCTGACGCCGACGACGGCGCGCAGCCGAGGCCCGCCGCCGACGCAGTGCGCCGCCGTCACCAGGTGGCGCGCGCTCACCACCACAGCGCCGCACAGGTGCTCGAACCGGCCGCTGCTCGAGTTGAAGGCGAGCAGCTGCGCCTGCCACGGGTACGCGCCGTAGCCGGCCAGGCGACCGCCGACCACGCGCGCGGTGGTCTGCGGTCGGCGCGGGCCGTCGGCGGCCGGACGACGGCCGCAGGCGGGCGTTGCAGCGTCGCTGGACCGCGCCGGCCGCGTCGGCAGCGGCGACGGCCGGGGGGTCGTCGGCGGCGGCGTTGGCCGGGCTGTGGGCGGCGGAGGCGATGAGGGCGGCGGAGCGGTGGGCGGCGGGGGCGGTAGGGCGGTGGGCGGCGGCGGCGGCGTCGCAGGCCTCACAAACCCCAGCGTCTGCGTGGCCGGCTGCAGCACGACCGTGGACGGCTGGATGAACTGCGTCGTCGCGACGACCGTCCGCGGAGGCTGGTTGACGACGGTCGTCGGCCGGAGCGTGTTCACCACCGTGCGGACGGCCGCCGGGTTCTGGAACGTCACCGACGCGCCGGTGACCAGCTGCGGGCCGAAGCTCTGCCGGGTGGTGTACAGGTAGCCGACCACCGTGGTGGCGACGTCCGGCCCGCCGCCGCCCACCAGCCGGTTCGAGTAGGTCTGCGACAGGTTGGGCGGCAGCGCCGGCGTCGGCCGCTGCTCCGCCCGCGTGTCGAAGCTGCTGGCGACGCCGTTCACCTCCAGCCGGATCGCCTGATCGCCCAGCGCGCGGTTGCCCGGCACGGCGCTGGCCACGCGGAAGAGCGCGCGCAGCAACTGGCGGCGGCCGGCCTCGCTGGCGGCGCTGAGCCGCGCGTACAGCGCCGGCACCGCGCGCCGCGGCGCCAGCACGCGGTACGACCGCGAGCCGTCCAGCCAGAACCGGCCGCCGCCGCAGCCGACGCAGCCCAGCTCGCAGCGGCCGTCCCAGATGAAGGCGGTGCACGCCTGGCCGCTGGACCAGTGCCAGAGGCAGGCGGCCGCGCAGCCGGGCAGCGAGCGCACGCCGTCGGCGGCCGCCAGCCGCCGGCTCGCCGCCACCGGGCCGGCCAGCGGCGCGAACGCCGCCAGGAGGCCGTCGCAGAACGCCTCCTCGCTGCCGCCGCCGCAGTCGGCCAGGCCGTCGCAGACGCGCGCCGCCGCGATGCACTGGCCGGCGTCGCACTCGTAGCTGCCCGGGTCGCCGCAGCTGACCGGGCCGGCGGCCGACGTAGCGCCGATCGTCCGCGCGGCTCCGACGTGCTGGATCAGCACCGGCCCGACGGGCGTGATGAGCGTGCGGCTGCTCAGCTGCGGCTGCACGCCGCCGCCCTGGCCGCCGCCGCGCAGGTACAGGTCCGTCAGCGGCCGCGGCACCTGCGGCCGCAGCTCCGTGAACAGCACGCATTTGCGCGGCTCGACGCCACTGTAGGTGAAGCCGACGCAGCCGCGCGCGAAGTGCGAGCACACGCGGCCGCAGCCCTTCAGACTGATGCCCGTCCAGAAGGTGAGGCCGGCGCGGCCCGGCCGCAAGGTGGCGCCCGGCACGCGCGTGTACTCGCACAGGCAGTCATCGCAGCTGGCCTCGTCCTGGCCACCTGGACAGTCCCGCCGCCCGTTGCACACCTGCCAGCCCTGCACGCACGCTCCGAAGCCGAAGCCGCCGCCGCCGTCCGCCGCTGCACGAGTAGCAGGGCAGCACTTGGCGGGCGGGGCGAGACAGGAGCGCGCTGCTCTCGGCCGGCGTCGAGAGGTTGGCCCATCGGCGGGACGCCTCCGACGGAGCGTCGACCGCCGACGAGCCGCTCTTCAGCGTCTTCGAGAGGTTCACCCACCGGTGGAGCTCCTCCGTCTGATGGTCGGCCGCCGCCAGAGGACCAGCTGAAATCAGAGGAGATGGCGTCAGACGCTTTACGCGGGGAATGAGTCGACGCGAAGAGGTTAGACAATTTCATTTCCGCCGGTTCTAAGCTGGTTTGGTCTGGCAGCGTTGCTTCCTTAAGTGGGAATAATACGGTTACCTCTATCGCTGGGAAAAGTCGGACATCATAAAATGTTTGCATTTGCAGCATTGACTTTTCAAGTAACTCTTTGTGGAGCGAATGACGAGCGAGACCTGTTTCTTTGCTACTTGAATCATTACTTTCCCCTCGTGCACTTTGCTGTACAAAAGGAAATTCAGTGATCTATTTCAGTATTTCCTGTTCGAAGCATTTCAAGAGGAAGCGTCAAGCGTGCCTTTAATATTGTTCGCTGCTATTAATGTCTTGTTAAAAAACACAAATAGAAAAATACGCCGAAGAGTGAAAGCGTTACTTCCGGAATAATTATGTGGAAGAAAAGTTTGCATACTGACACAAGGCGAATGAAGCAATGTAAAATTAAAAGAGTTGAACTATCTTTCGGTAAAAATTTCATTATTTTGGACCCAGAGCTTTCCAAGCTAATGGCCTCCAGGAATTGTTTTAACCGGGCCACCCAATTCGATTTTTTCCTGCTTGAAGGAAGACTCGCTCGGGTTCGCTTGTAATCGGTCATTCAGCCGCCGCTTTGGCTGGGAACGATGTTGGGCGGACACCATCTCCGTATGTCCACACCTCCATATGCGATAGGGCACAGAGTCGATTTCTTGATCTCGCTACGTACGCATTTGCATAGTCTCGTACCGAGTCACTACGACTTTTGAAGTTGGCCAACCGAGGTTTTGTTGTACACAAGCACGTAATCTGATGTCGGCTTCTTTTCTTGTGGAAACTGGGCAACAATTTGTCTTAGGATGAGGAGTCGAAAGGTGTGTTATGGGAGAGGCATTTTCCGCGCATTAATGGTAGATAGTTCAGCTTACGGATAATGGGCTTCTTCCCCACTGACTGTATACATTTACCACTGGTATATACCGTCGCGTTGTTTTATTCCAGTGAAATCCATCCCTGCAACTTTTTGCCTTCCCGTAAGTCGCAAAACCATAATCTCCTCGCTCTTACCGCATCCTGAAAATACGGATGTTGCACGCTGGACATTGTGTGGGTGAAGAACAGGATGCTACTTGAGAGGAAGCTGAGATCAGCGACCAGAAATTACATCACTGAAGATTGCCTGGGATTTTCCACTTACAGTCCTTCAGGATGCAATGCAACCTCCGAGAGTCCGTCTGCCACACTTCTCGGCGAGCACGAAATAAAAGTGACGCAAGCGCCTCATGCTGCTGCTGCTGAAGATTCAGGTCATAACCAGGAGCAAAAATCAGTCCGGACAAAGGATTGCAAAGCCGCTGATTCATTTTGGGAAAGAAACACGTCTAACAAAATCGGCAAAAAGGCATGTGAAACTCTTGCTCTCTTTTGGCACGAGAGGTCATGAATACTTACCAATGTCACTAATGCCTCGTTCACGCACCTGGAGCCCAGGTTCATGCACGAGGTATTCATGGCCTTGCAGTGTCCGACTGCGTGCATGTATGCTTGTTGCGAGGTTGTGCCCCACATCACGTTAACCATGTGTTCTGATTAGAACATGTAACGAACATTATCAGTCCGAGGAATGCTACCTGTCTTTACGCCAAATGTTTGTGTGGTTACTTTAGTGCTTGAAAATAATTATGCACGTCTTCATGTTCGTCATGAGGCTCGGAGGTGGATGAAGATCAGCAGGATGAAACATGGCCTAACCTCTAGACTATCGTGAATGAAATCCACATGCAAATTTTCCAAAAGTGCCACTGCAATCGTCGTTGTTTTCACTGAATTTAGCATTAGGCTCGGATCCACCTAACCATATTAGTATAAGCCAAATGGGATCGAGAAAACGATAGTCTGGGTGCAGACGCGCAACCAGAAAATAATCGGAGAGCCCGATGGTCTTCGGAGTCCTTCATCGGTCATCATCTAGTCTGGCCCGGTTGTTATGACGGTTGAACAATGAGTGTTTCCATTATCATCCCTGTAAGTCTCCTACGACCGAAAGGTATGCCAGACCTTCCTCAAAACTGACGGGATAAATAAATCGATAAAACTGACGGGAGGCCAGTTCTCCCATCCCCATACCCTCCATGGCTGCACTACTGACTGGACATCGTTATCATGTATTTTCTTCATATGCGACAACGTATGACGAATATTGAACGTGTTACTCATTATATATGTATCATTGCTTATTAAATAACATCATGGAAGGTTTTTGTTGCTGATACGCACCTTGCCAGTGACGGCTGACGGCCCTCATCATCTTGGAGGGGACAGCTCCAAATGATCCAAGTCCCTGGTCCCGCCGAACCGACGCAAACAGGATTTGCTGGTCCAAGTCCATGGAAACCCCGTGAGTCCCGGATTTACGCTGCGTGACGTCAGCATGAGTTGTGTGTTTCTGAAACCCCGCAAAAGCGCATTCTCTCCGCACATACAGGAGCTTGACATATGATGAGAACTCCTTTTGAGCACTCCTTAGCTCTTCGACCAATTTTAATCCCCCATGTCTCTGAGACGTCTGGAGTCTTGCTGTAGAGGAAAGCGTGAATCTTCAGAGCATGGAAAAACATGCCGTTCGTGGTTATGTCATCAGTAAACGGTGCAATCCACACGGCAGAAATTCGGCCGTCATGAGCAGTGCGCCAGAGGACCTGTGACTGACTAGTGACCGTCTCATGGGTGTCTGAGACAGCAGAGGGCCACAGAGCCGGTGACTGGCCGGTGCCCCTCTTCTTGTTTTCTGAGAGAACAAAAGGCCAGACGACCGGTGACTGACCGATACCCCTCCCCTGGCTGTCTGAGGAAGGCCACAGGACCAGTGACCCTCTCCTGGGTGTCTGAGGCAACAGGAGACCAGAGCACCGCTGGTGCATTGGTGACCCTCCCCTGGATGTTTGAGGAAACAGAGGATGCGGAAAATGCTTGGTGTGACGACATGACGATAAGGTCGCGACGACGTGACGGTAGTGGAAGCGGAGAAATAACGCGATGTCGTTAAAGGAATTGCTAAGTTGAGGAACATTGCAGTATTTTTATGCTCATTAATTAAAACAGTCATACACATGTTTTATACTAACGGCTGGATACGTGAATGTTTACGAAGCGCTTCGTCATTTCTTGCGACATTTCAGGCAGTTTATGCGATTTGAAGCCTGAAGGAGACAATACATTGCATGGAGTTCTTCAGTTAATGTTGGTCTGGTGAAGTGGTGAATGCGAACTGGAGATAAGAACTTGTGCATTGCAAGTACAAAATGGTAGTGCCTTATTTCATTATCATTCTGTTCTATTATTATTCTGTTAAGTTCGAGGCTCATATCTCTGGAACATAACCTGGTAAGTACCATTTGAATTCCAATACAATTCCGAAAACATCTTTTTATTGTCATTGTGAAAGACTGTACTCATATGCGACGGAATGTATTCAAAGTCGGGATTCCATGACAGATGCACATAAAGCTAGTGTATCTAGAGAAAATGTACGTGCGCAAATGTAGGCGCGCAAAAATACGTAAGCACAAATGTACGTATGGCAAATGTACGTATACGCAAATGCACGTATGGCAAATGTACGTGCGCAAATATAGAAATTCGCAACTGCATCGTCCTGACAGGAGCACGGTGTCGGGACCCCCGTCCTTACACCATGGAGTCAGGGTAGGTATTCATATTTAGTCATCAGGTCATGCGGGTATGTAGTGCAAGCCACAGTCATCATGCAGCGTTACAGCATCGACAATGAGTCAAGGAGAACTGAACGTCGAATCGCAAGACACAGTTTCTTTATGATGTCCCTTGGGCATGACCTGGGACAATCTGCTTTCAATAGTGTTATCACTACATGGACAGTTGATGTAAGGAGAGGTGTTGAAAGTCTCAAAACGCTACGAAAATTCGTTCGACAGTTACTAAGAAATACACAAGGAGGACGTTGAACACCCACTTCAGTCGGTGAATTAGCTTTCGCGGGACGAAGGAGGGTTGCCATCCCCAATGTTTTAGGCTTCCGGCGAACAACCCTGGTTAAGGACCTCAAGTTTTCGAGAGCTGACTTTACATCCCTTCCGCATACTTTCAAAACAAAGGAAAAATAC
Organism: Capitulum mitella; assembly: GCA_030062745.1. NCBI lineage: Eukaryota > Metazoa > Arthropoda > Thecostraca > Pollicipedomorpha > Pollicipedidae > Capitulum > Capitulum mitella. Next base: position 7,890,689 of record CP099839.1, on the reverse strand, counting down.
TAAACCATGTCAGGTCACCGAATCATGGTGTCATGTCGAGGCCTTGTACACCGTTTTTCTAGATCTGAGTTACGTTTGGTTTGTTTCTCAGGAGTTTGCCGAGGTATGAGGTCCGATTTTGACACAGTTGTTTTTGGGAATGCTTGACACCATGTCGGGCTTAGAAATCTCGACTTCAAAATGCATCTGCGCCGGGTGCGTTCTGGCGCTGAGTTCAGTAATGACAACTATCTTTACCCCTCTCAGTAATCAGTGTTCTGTGATAACAAGACAAAGTATGATGGCACTAGCCTAATCATAAACGATGATGATATTTGGCCTCTAATTGACCTGACCTAAATTTTAAAACCAAGTCGCTATGAAAACATGACTTGCAGGCAGTTCTGCGATAAAACTACTACGATAATGGCAGAGACGGCAACCGACATAACATTCTGTTTCCCAATGAGCTGAGATGTCATCAGGTAATCGGAAAGGGTCAAACCGGACCTCGCTAAAATAGGAGGTAACGAGCTACATGCTCCTTTTTGCTTCGTAGCTATATCCCAATAAGGAGAGCAATGGACAGCGGTGGCAAACCCGTTCGCTCGTCGGGCGCGTTGGCAAAAACATTTATACCCAGCGCGGATTAACGTACGACCATCGGGCTGATAAGATGCTTTACCGCTGATTCTGGTTCTTCATCGTGGTTTCGTCATCAATGACCAAATAATCAGTCTATTGTTATTTTTATGATCGTACGCTTACCTATTCTTGCGTGAGGGTATTTTGTGTTTACGTATTTAATGCACACGTGCTCTTGCTCATACGTACATAAGTCACACGTACATTGGTCATGCGTACATTTCCGTTTACGTATATTGGTGCATAAGTGCATTTGTCACAATTACATTCGCGCCTACGTACATCTGCGTACGTACACTCGATAATGTGCATTACCCATGCGTGCACTTGCGTACATTGGTCCGGCCACCTATTTGAGTACCAAACATCTCACCTCGGGTAGATGTCTCCCGTCTGTGTTCGAGACGCCTATCGTCGGGTTCTAATAGTCTGAATTATTCACATGACCTGAGACTTGTCCTGACCTGCAGGACGTGACCTTCTTGGAGGGCCACGTCCTACAGACAGACAGACAGGCATGATGTTTAGCACCAGCCGACAATCAACAAAGATAGTCGGACGATTGATGTGATTTTCAGTCGTTGCATGTGCCTACAAATTTTGCGTTTTTTACAGACATACATACGCGAGTAAATATTACACGAAGAATTAAAATGAAAAAATATACATTAGAACTAAAAAACGTCGTGAAGCGCATCGTGTAAACGTTCCGTGCGTGTTGACGCCCCGCGCAGATAGGTTGCGCCGCCTAACACGGTCGCGAACGCCGCAGGCAGGCAGCGGCTCTGGTCGTCGAGACTGTTATGTAAGAGCGCTCAAAGCTGGAAGACAGCGGACGACAGCCGGGCGGTGATGTTATCAGATGTGCATGCGTTATAATCGTGTGCATTGTCCATCTCGTTGGCCAAGCACGAAGGGATCCCAGTTTGAAACGACGCGCGCAGGGAAAGGCCGAAGCTCGTCACGGGAAAAGGGGTGTGCCCGGTTGGCAAGTCCAGGGCGTCCCAAAATTCGTGATCTGACCTGTTCTAATAGCTCTTTACATCCAGGACCTGACCTGGACCCTAACAGTCACTAGGGATCTTCGTCCCGGTGACTGTTCGGCCGCTTGTGCGTCGGGCCCAGATTGTACTAAAGGAAAATAAGGGATATTCCCGTTACTCCCGGACGGAGAATTTTTCCTCGTCTCTCGCCGCTTGAAAATTAGCCTAGGAATGGTTTTCGAACGGCTGTGTTAGCCGTCAAAATTAGCCTAGGAATGGCTTTGCGCTTCGCCCTATCCTTTGCGCTATCATATCCCCAGGAATATGACAGCGACTTGGGGAAGGTTAGATTATCTCCCAAAACATGGAAGTTATTGAAATCGAATTCGGATGAATTTAACAAACATCATTGAGAGAACTACGGTCTCGTTACGTTTCTTTTTAATTTGAACTGTTTCCGATTATGCCAGCTATCTCTCTGACTCTTTCTTTAAGTTATGCATGTGCCTATAAACGCAAAAACTGCATAGCGATTTTTCCCGTTCTGGTGACGCAAAAAACATAAAAAAACTAACAACTGTATTGTGTTCTGTAGTACGTGACATAGGTGATGAGCAATGTATACCAAACTGGTTTAACATTTCAAGACTTAAGATGTCAATATTTTAAGCGCACCGCATTTACTGGCATAGGGTTGCAGTACTCGTAACGTGAAACAAGCGCAGTCTCACTGAATATTTTTGCGAAATTTGGAGCGGTTTCACCAGGCCGGCGGTCCGCTGCCGGCGACCTCGTGTCAACAACTGACAAGAACGTCACTGTTCGTTTAGGCCAGACCTTGCCGAGATTATGAATGGCAGAGGTGGCTCATGTGCTATGGAAAAGATCGTAATGAACGTATCTCGGATTAAAGAAAATGAGTTTTAACAAAACTGTTTTTTTGCGAAGGAAATAGGCTGTGTCCATATTAAGGCAAAACAAATGTGTCAAAAGCTAGTTTATATATTTGGCCCTTAGGGCTTCTTCGGGACTGACAAGAAACGCTTTCGATATATAACAGTCGCATGTCGGGTCGCATGTTGGTTGTTTGTCTTTGCCGACAAGTGATTAAAAAGTTTGTTTTTCCGTAGATATTTGCTTGTTTTCCGCATTTGTGATAGTTTTCATCGCAATATCCTGTCGGTTAGAAATTGCTTCAAATGATCGAATGTCGAATATTGTCTTTGAGCATCATTAGTGGAAGTATAAAGTAAAGAAAGTAACCCGTGCTCATATTACGGAAAAAAGGCAACAAAAGTTACCCTACGTATTTCGCCATTGGGGCTTCTTCATGACTATACGATTGAAAAGAAATACTTTCGATATAAAACAGCCGGATGTCAGTCGCATGTTGGTTGTTTGTCTTTGGCGAAAAATAATGAAAAATTTAGTTTGTCCGTCGATATTTGCAGTTCGGTTCAGCAATCCTTTGAAATAATCGGGTTATTTATTTGAGGGATTTGTAGCTAAATACCGAAGACACTTGGGAGATTTGCACGTGGGTGCGATCCACGACCACAAACGCAAATACCCACAAGTGGGGCCCATGTTCTCACCAAATCTTGAATCAACAGCAATCACCGTTTGGCCTGTACTTGACTTGTAACCGTGGTTAACTGGATTCTGCAGGGTCCTGCTCGCGCCACGTAGCACGTGCCATACGTCGTGAATGGCTTCGAAAACTACACCACAATCTGTCCGCCGAGGCAGCACACCCGATGGTGCCGCTTGTGTTGCGATCGGCTGCTTTCGGGCGCAGGATGCACCTAGGCTTGGACATATTGACAAACACCTCGATATGAACTATTATTTTTCTCCATCGCATACCATGTATGAAATCTCACTCGCTTAAAGCGTGCAAAGCACGTCTAAAGTCCTTCGATTTTGAACTATATTTTTTTGTGCAGCAGACTGTCATTGTTATCCGTTTCAGGCATCTTAATACGTTCACCTATTTTTCTAGAGTGCGGTAGCAAATGCCTATTTGTCTGTGTTATTATTTAGTGCTACGGAAAAAGTTGAGAAAAACGTAACAGTCATGCATTTTATCTCAATTCGTAAAGAGTCTCCGAAGTCCAGTAAACATTTTATTCCAGAAACATGTTAGGTCTTCTCCATCAGGTATGACTGGAAGTCAGAAAATCTGATCTGGTATCGCTGAGACGCCCCTGACAATTTGACGTCACCGTCCCCTGAGCGGATCTCCAGCGACTCGGCTACAGGCTATCGCTTGTTATGCTGGACGGACGGCACCCCGAGGTAACGGACTGTCACGGGGCGGCGCCGTCTGTATATAAGCCGTGCCCCGTCATCGCGTGGAATGCATATACACTTTAAACTTGACGGCTGCAGAGCTTGCAGCGCTGCACTGTGAAGAGAACGCAGCGACATGGAAGTTCAATTTATCGGGTAAAGAAATACGTGGAGTGCACCTAATTCGGACCTTCTGACGTATCTACGTAAGAGCTGTCGCAGTGTCCAAGGTACTCACCAATGCTAAAGAGGCCACGTTTTATATTGCTTAAAGGTCAAGGTCATGTCACGGTCAGGGGCGCCCTAAAAACGTCACTGTACGTTGGTTGCCAAGGAAGAACTAACCGTGAAGAGCGAATAAAACTGCTTGCTATGATTCATTCCAGTGTTTAACTGTCAGCTGTCTGATGGCAGAGAGGTCGAATGGTTGTAGGGTGGTTTCACGAATACCAGAAACAGGCTGTTTTTATGCCTTACTGGTCTGAGCAGTTCCTGTTCAAGTTCAGGTTCAAGAACAGTTATTGTTCGTCCCACGAACAAGAACCTACAACCGCACTGAGTACACCATGTGAGCATGAAAAATGGCCAAGCAAAGCAAACAAGGAAAATACGAGCAGCGTGAAGCAGCGTCATCCTCATATGGACGGAAAACCATTGTCGCCGACACAAATGGGCACAGAGTGGTAACGAATATCCAAATTCTTCCACAGCAACCCGAGGGAAAGAGCTCACCGGAAAGCGTGACGAGCGCGTAGAGCAGGCAGAGCGCGCAGCGGCCGCCACCCGTGGTCGCCATGCCGCCAGCCGTTCGGCCGCCGTGCTGGCCGTCGCGGTGCCAGGCGGGCACTGGCCACACGCCGGCCGGCCCAGCCGCCGCCGAACACCCGTCCCCGGATTAGACCCCGCCGCTCGGGAGGGCCGCGGTCATGCCCGCGGACTGTGCGGGATCGAGCTCTGCCTGTCGGGGATTACGTAACGATGTGAGGCTCACATGATGCGGTCAGGAGACGGCTCAGAGAGGGTTGAGCGGTCCGCTGGTTTGTGACGTCTCAGATGTCCGCGTCTTTAGGTAGTCGCGACGATAATTACGATACCGCGTCAGGCGCTCCGCGAGGTGAATGAATGGAGCTCACGCTCTCGCGTAGTTCACGTGCAGGTGGAGCGAGTTCACGAACACATGGAGTGAGTTCTGTGGGTTACAATCCCGCAGTTACACCAGAGACACCCCCTCTGTCACGAACCCGTCCACCGACTGGCGAGCGCTCAGCGCCACCAGGCGTCCTCATGACAGACTTACTCGCAAAACATGCGTTGCGCCGCTGAAGGATTTCTGCCTCGCCAGCACATCAGCCCATCCACATGGGCCTGGCCTAATCCTTCACCCTGCCCCTGAACTCCTCCTGTGCGCACATTGACCATACGCACATTCGGAGGGGCTCACCCTTTCCGACCGCTGGGCCGGTGGTAACCATTGTCCACCAGTCGGTCCCCGTTACCGCGCAGGAACAAAGAAGGGGGAACGGAGCGGGCTCGTTGGGGTCCTCCCCCGCCAGGTATCTACGAAATCACGGTTGTTGGGAATTCAATTCTTTATGGAGCAGATAAACAGGTGGGTAGCTGGATTTTGACGAACTCAAAATGTTATTGGATATCGGCAACCAAACGTGTAAATATTTCTGCTCAAGTGGGCTAAGAACTAACGATGTTCTTGATGACTAGTGTGAAGAAACGAAGCTAGAGCGAAGCCCATTCGCCTCCACAAATACTCGCGAATCTTCTTGAATCTTCGCCACCAGGCTAAGCCCGCCAGCCCGGTGAGCCCAACACAGTTAAGGAAACGACTGCCATCCGGAGGTCCCGTGTGAAAAGTTCCGCAACTGGTCTACGAAAATTCGTCGCGTTTGTCCTTACCGGCAGCTGCAGAACACGAACACCAACAATGCATTCAAAGCACACGCCGAGCGCCAGCACTCCGCTCATCGCCGAGTTACGTCACCGTCACTGTTGTCGGCTTCCCGACCTATGCCGTCAACGATCTGATGATGGTCGGGACACCGGTTCGCCGTACTGGTTCTGTCTCCCACTCGCGTCCGTCCCCAGGAACCACTGGTCTGCGCGCCGGTCCGGCTTCTGACGTCACTGTTACGTCACGGCGCAGGAGCGGTGTCGAGCCGTGGGCTGCCAGCCCGGCCCGCCCCGGCGCCTGTCCACGCCGTTATGTCACGCAGCCGGGCGTTTTTACCTCGCTGATTCAGCCACAATGGCTGGTCATGACGTCAGATTGCGGAATGTTTCGTTGGGCTGAAGCGCAGTTTTGCGGGACAAAGACGGTGACACTCGAAACCGGTATCCAGGGATGTTCGCCCTCCGTCCGAGTCTGCACTACCGAGGACTGGTAGTGCGTGTCCCGTGTTACCGTTTTACGGCGCTGGCGCGACCTCGTTGGGGACTCAGTACCCATTTGAGATCAGTTGGTTCTTTGGATAATTTGGCCACCTGCTCAGCTTGATTGTAATGTAACTGGAAATTTCGTTCGAAAGTGGCTGTTCTTGGTATCAGCAGTAATGCTATCCGATGTTCATAGGCAGGCTTACGACAATGTAAGCACGGGTTTCCCGTACAACGCGTCGACGCCGAGAGGCGTTTTTGCATGCTTCAAAAGGTCGCAACTTTTAAGTAAATGCTAAGAAAGCCGGTGCATTCGAATTAAGACACGAAAGGTAGTCCTCTGTACGGAGTTCAGTATTATTATGAGGCGCGTTAAGTTTGTTCAATGCAACCATGAAGTCGTTCCATCCCAACCAGATCGGTGAGCAAGGTTCGATGAATGTCTTTCCGCTACTAAAATTGAAGACTTAAAACCGTGTAACAGGTCATAGGATGGTAGTGACGTGTTCCACGCTGAAACTTTCCGTTGTATACTCCGCGAAAGGCTGCCGCTGGAAGCGTTAATGTATCACCAAAGCGTCGCTTGTCCTGGGGTCGTTACGGCGTTATGGAACTAGGACGCGTTCTACGGAAATGAATGGCTTATACAGCATGGCGTAACGGCAGAATGGTTATCACTTGCCACCAGGCCGGTTCAGCTGAGAGACATAGATCTCCCCAACGTAGTCTCATCCACACAGTTCCGATGCTCGTTATCCATGTGTGTCACTGTTCTCAATGTCCCAACCAAAGCCATGGTTGGTTGGTTGGTTATTGGGGCTTAGGGGCGCACCGACTGCAGGGTCATTCGGCGCCCAGCCATGGTATACCGGGCTACAATTCCACGGTAAGAGATAGTAGCACATAGTAACACATAGACAGTAATGCAGAGATAGCTGCAGAGATAGTGACACTCCTTCCATAATGAAAACGAGGAGATAATAAAAATGATATATTACCAACACCAGAGAGCATTTCAAAATAACCACAGTAATATATCCTCCCTTATTGCAATGACCTCACATGCACTGTCACAACGATTTTGAACCATAAAACACCTGCTTCAAGTCAACAATAATACAATACAAATTTAACAACTCGTGAGGCTCAAAAGAAGCATAAGCACCGACGCCGAGGTCACAGGATTTAAGCACATGATCTTGCACTGTTGCGTGCGAGTTTCGCGAAAAATAACGGCGGACTAAAATTCGCGCCAGGCCGCACCCTGACGTACTCGAGGTCGCACGTCCACAGAGTGCGACCTCGCAGGGTCGCAGGGTGCCGAACGGTCTGTCTTGAGAGGTCGCCCCAGCGGCGGGTGGCCGGCCGGCCGGCGCGGCGTGCCTGGGCGCCGGGCGCCGCAGAGGAATGATGGCCGGCCGGGGTGGGGCGGCGCTCTGGCGCCGTGCGGTAGCAGCCGCCGCGGTCCGACGTGCAGCGGGCGGCCGACCTCACGTGGCGGTCCGGCTGGCCACGGCCGCCACCAGGGCGGCGCCACGTCCGCTGCCGTCCTCCGAGAGCATCAGCTCCACCTACCGGCCAGCAGAGGGCCGCCGTCAGCGCCGCACTGCATTGGATCGGGACCACAACATGCTGCGATCACTTGGTTCGCTGACACCACATGACCATGTGAGCTGCGCGTCTTTGCTTCCCTCCCCCCCCCCCAAAAAAAAATAGCGACAAAATCTGCGGCAACAGTTCTCCCGTATACTCATATGGTGCACACAGGCAACAGTCGCTTTTGTTGTAGCAATAAACTGCCGACAGCCAGTCTCACAGCAGCGTCATCTTTCAGTCGCCAAGCCCCATACAAGTTCTGAAGCCGATCACCAGGGCGCGCAACTCCTTTCAGACTGCTCCCGAACCAACACCAGGCCGTGGCGCTGTCCACGGCGGCCCGCGGCCAACGGCAGCGGCGACAGCGGCGGCCTGCTCACCTCCATGCCGGGCCGCACCAGACGGCCGATCTGCTCCATCATGAGCCGGTGCACGTGCGGGTGGTAGCGGTACACTGAGCCGTCCACGCCTACCGTCACCTTGGGCCGGTCCATCTTGTTCAGCAGCACCGCCAGGCCGATGCCCACCAGGAAGGCGGCCCTGGGGAACGGGCCAGACTGTTAGCCGGAAAACGCGGAACGGTCTGCTGGCAAAGTCGGGCCGATGGAATAATTAGGCAGACGTGTCGGAGCGGCCGGCTGGGGCTCGGGAACGATGGGACGGTTGGACGGCACTGGCGCAGTGACGGAACGGCCGGGACGGAAAAACAAAATTTGATGGTGGTGGCAAGAACAGAACGGCAATTTTTCGGGCCAAGGGCGAATCACACAGGACAGTCCACATCAGTGCATGGCAATTATTGTAGGATCTAAACCTAGCATCACGCGTAGATACGGCTGTCATGTTACGACATGCCTATGACATGTTAACCCTGGACCAAACGCTCGTTATGTCGCGAGATCGTCTATTACGAGTGATGCGAAAAAAACGCCCACGCGCCACGAGCTAATATTCTCTAGTTTGCCTTTGCGTCGTTCCACGTCCGCAGGTGTTCACACGCTAAAGAACCTCCACGTTTTCATCCCGCCACAAACCTCCTGGAGACGACCTCGCAGATGTAGCGGACGTTCTCGCAGTCCTGGTCGGTGGCGTGTTCCAGACCGAGCTCCTCCAGCACCATGCGGCAGTTGGTGTAGTCTCCCTGGCGGTCACTGCGGCCGAGGACCAGGCGACAGGTCAGACGGCGCCACGGGAGATCTCCCGCCACAGACACACAATAACGCTGCGGAGGACAGGAGAAGCAGGCCCCGCCGACCTCCTTACCCTCCTCCGGTGTCCCCGTGATGGACTGTTGCCAGAGAAGACAGGACACACGGCCGGTCCCCTCCCGCCAAAGGATTCGGTTCACAGGCGCACCACTTCTCACACCCGCGTGATGACCACACTTTTCTTTCACCCGGCGGAACGCCAGGGCAGCGCCATGATGAGCTTTCCCGACTGTTCCCCCCGAGGTCATAATAAGTTTGGAAATGGCCAAGTTGTCGCAGGACTGGCAGAAGAAACCCCCATGGTGAGACGAGACACACGGTCAGCTATGAGCCCCGCCAAGGAAAGCACCTAACGTCACGCTTCCCCTCTGAAGAGCTCTCAGACCAGATCCGCGGCGGTCAGATCTGGTCGCCGCAGACCCGCGCCCCGCACACGCACCTCTCGATCTCGGTGATGTACTTGGTGAAGAAGTTGCCGCGCTCGTCCAGCAGCTCGGAGCCCTGCCCGCCGAACAGCAGGCCCTGCTTGGTCAGCTTCTGCAGCACGAGCCGCGCCAACTCGCCCAGGTACATGCCGCTGATCATTTTCTCGAACAGCTGGCGGCCCGGGTTGATCGAGTGCTGGTCGATCTCGCGGTCGTATTCTGGCGGTGGCGGGACAAAGTTAACCGACGGCGGCGGCGGGACACAGTCATACGACGGCGCAGGCCGCAGAAGGCACGGGGCCGGGACTCGACGCCTCAGGATGTCGCGGGTGTGTGGGTTCCTGTATCCGGTACCAGCCAGCCGAACAACGCTGGCGTCGTATCCCCAAACCCAGTATGCAACGCCGGCCGAGAGTGGCGGCTCACACACCTGGTGCTGCCATGGAGCAGTCTCGACAGCTCACGAGCCCATCCCACGGCATTAGCATTACCAGACAGCCTCAACGCCTTACGTTCCGATTCACGTCCTCGAAAACGGCACCACAGACGTCGGTGGTCGTTACACCGGCCGAGTGGTTAGGAACACATATGGCGTCCGGAATGGCAGCTTCTACACATTATACGCAGGACAGAAAAAAATGGATGACAATGAATCGGAGGGACAATCGTAAACCGACACTGCCTCCTCAACGCAATGACCCTTCCAAACAGCAATCGTTTTCTCATCCGCGCCACTGTCGCCCGCCACGTGACATGCGGCCTCACCCGTCAGCACCGCGTCGAGGTCGCCGCTGTCGCCGAACGCGCCCCACTCGGTGTTGATGAGCACCTGCTGCGGCTCCTCCCAGTTGCCGTCCCAGAGCCCGACGTTCTCCAGCCGCTCCACGTAGCAGGCGTTGGTGCCCGTGCCTGCCGGCCGCCGGGTGGACACGTCAGCACCCAGCGCCATCTCTCGGGCAACGACGTAATGACAAACGCGACGTGGGGCAGCACCGCAGACTCTGCCAATGTCAGTCAGCCTCGTCCTTCATTGTTTGCCAATACGTAAAGAGCGGCTGGTTAAGAGCGGAGGCACCAAAACCACGCACGCAATTTCCCTGAACCCACTGGCCGTGCTGCCCAACTGAAGGGCGTGTTTAGTATACACGGCTTTGAGAACATGGGACAAACGCTAAGAGAAGCTCCAAGAATCGTACCAATGATAAGTCCGATGAAGGTGTTGTGGTTCTTCCAGGCGCATGACATCAGGGTGCCGGTGGTGTCGTTCAAGACGGCACACACCTTGATCTGGACGTCCTGCAAGCGAATGGCGACGCGTCACATCAAGTCACGTTTATCACTAACGAGCATGAAAAGCGCATTCCCATCTGTTTAATCCCCACAGATGCCTGCCCGTTCCTAAATCAACCCAGACTGGTGTCAATCCGGTGTTTCATTTTTGCGCTAACAGGACCATACCTATGACTTTCGATATTCCTACTGTGTACCTCAAACCCCAGCGCTGACCCGGCTTGACCCCGACGCTGACTAGGACCGCCACAGTGTTGACTCCGACCGACCCCAATGTTGATCCAGGCCAACCCGGGCACTGACCCCTCGCCGCTCGATGGCCTCCTCCAGCAGCTGGACCACGTCATTGCCCTCCACGCCGCTGCAGCTGAAGCCCTTGGTCCACTGGGTGAGCCGCGCCTCAGTCAGGCCGTGCTGACTGCACGGGAAGCTGAAGGTGAAGCCCAGCGGCAGCACCTCCTGCTCGATGTGCTGCGCGTGCGCGAACGTCGACAGGCACTCGGCGATGTGGTCGAACAGCTGGAACAAACGGAACGCTCGTCAGCAAGGCGCCGGGCAAGGTGGCAGACCGAAGAAATTACGGAAGAAAAATGAATCAAAGACTTCTGTGGCACCGACACACCCAACAGACGCGACATTTGACGCAGCAAACGCATGCGGAAGCACGCCAAGCCCGTTGGCCAGAATCACTGCGTGAGGTTTCCAATACGCCAACCGAAAGCTGAAGCAAATAAAAACGTCTTCTTCCATCCACAAGAAATGTTCGGCCAAGCGTTTCTAGTTCCCTCAACGAGACTGCAGTGTATAATTGGGTTCTGTACCACACTGAAACCGGTTCTGCCGGGTCCGACGGTGCGGCCCTCTCGCGTGACCTTCAAGGTACGAGACTCTGTTTATGCAGAAAGCCTGAATGTATCGGCTCAATTTGAGCCTTGTTGTTTAGACGTGTGCGAGGCGCGGTGTAAGCATATGGTCGACTTTCGGTCCGCCGGAGCGATGCAGACCGGGCGTTGTGCGACACCAGCTGTCTCTTTGGTGACCGGCCACACGTCACAACGTTCCGCGACGTAGGTCAAATCACCACTGACCGCCCGCAAATTGCGATGCCCCTCCTTCCGCAATGTGGACTGAACATGGTGTCGGTCTGCATTTGTTAGCAGTGCTGACAGAGCACATACCCTAATATTTCGTAATGACAGGCACTGTGGCCGCTTTACAGGTCGTCCCAACTCGAAAAGTATTGCAAGCCCACGACCCCGCTGTCAAAACTACAACTGTGACACTGAATGTTAAACCGCGCTTGCCGAAGATGAGGGATAAAAATGGTGAACATGGTGAACTGCTGGCGAGTCCTGTTCCTCCGGTTTTTTGGATCGCCTGCAGCATGCCACGGCATGCGGCAAATAATCACATAACGGCATTTCGGAAATCCAAACATCGCAGTGTATATCCCCGCTCTCTGCGACTTCAGAGCGACCCATGCCCGTAATCTATCTGAAGGACCCGCAGGATGTTTGCCGCAATAATCCTGCAAAAACCACTTCCCCGAACGTCCAGGGCATTGCAATCTGCACTCTGCAAACGTCCAGCGCACGCTCCCGCGTGCGCCACAGCAGCACACGTTTCATCTCCATGTAGCAGGCGAGCGACCGGCGAACCCCCCCGCCCGGCGGCGACACTTACTCCGGTGCCGGGGCCCTGCATGATGGCCTGGGGCACGGCGAAGATCTTCGACTCCATGTGGAAGTCGCCATCCCTCAGTTCGATGAGCAAAACGCGGAAGTTGGTACCTCCCAGATCCAGCGCCAGAAACCGGCCACGCTCTGCAACAAAAGCCGTCACGGTGGTTACTGAACGGGACGGTCAAGGCACATCTCGCAGCTGGTGTATCTGAAGGTAGTCTACCAACGTTCATGTGGGACCGGTATTGGGAAATGCCGTACAACATATGACAACAAAGCCTGGTACTTACATTTACTGAAGCTGCACTAGCTAGGCACCAGCAATGTGACACATTTCGTCAGATGATTGACATCTATTAACGGGGAGGGTGGTGGTCCGTTTATTTCCCAAAAGTTTTGACAAATGTCAGTTCTTCAAATACTTAACGTTGCAGCAAAGACTGATGAAAAGTATCACACCGTTGACATCACAGGTCATAACCAACTTCCATCGACAAACATTTCTGCTGCCGGACAATGATACACTTGAACTTCAAAAATAACAAACGGGACACGCATCACTGAATGCAGGCAGTGCACCGCAGTCTTACACTTGGCGATGGCGGTTATTTTATTTTCCTTTGCCTCAGTAGCCCTAGGGATTTCTTAACGTCCAGCTCAAATTTAACCCGTACAATCCTCACCAATCCCGTTTCCCTGAATTCCCCTGAACTCCCCTTGAAGAACTTCCTGAACCTGAATTTGAAGAACTTCATTCTTCAAGCAACTGGCATCACGAGGCCCGTAGACGAATGCCTCTTTCCCGCACGCCCTGACACTACCGGCTACACCATCAGACCCCATACTGGCCAGGCATTTAGGACTGTCCGGCAGTCTCAGAATCACCAAATTTTAGGTAAATCGTAAGTGTGTCAGACCACCACAAAGACCAAGAAGTCCCCGGGTCCGATGATGACGACATCACACGGACCCTCAGAGCCCACGCCATCAACCATCAGGCGTCCCCAGCCCCTGAGACCCGCAGACGGCAGCTTGGCAGCGCCACAGGAGCCGCCGGCCCGGGCCCGGAGCCGCGGCAGACCGGTCACCGTCCGGGGGCCGCTTTTTCCGGCTGGTTCTCGTCAGGACGCGCACGCATCGCCGACTGTATACAATCGACCGGCCGGCCCGGCTCCACAGATATGCCGTCCGCGCCGCGGCGGCCGGCCGGTCGCGCCTGATCGGAACGATCGGCGCCGCCGGCGGCTCGCCTCCGGCAAAAACCGGCGAGGCCGGACCGTGACGTGACGTGACGTGACATGACGTGACGCGACGTGACGGAACGGAACGGGACGGGGCGGGCCGGACCGGGCTGGGCCAGGTCGTGGCGGGCTGCGACCGTGACAAACGACCTTGGGTCGACCAGCGGCCCCTGCTGGTCGCATCAGGGCGTCTGCCGGCCTCGACACCACGCCACCACGGGCTCAGCACTCAGAAGGCCAGGACGACGGCGCAGCTGGGGACAGATCGTGGGAGTGGAAAGGTTCCGGCGCGTATGCCCGAGACACGCATGTCACCCTGCACTGAACATTTGGGTTCCAATGTTTTCGTTGTTCATACTTTGTAAATCATGATTAGCATTATGCAACCACGAAGTACGCAAACAATTTTCGCACAAAAATTTACTTTACATGAACACCATCTAGAGTGACGATGCACAGACTGCAAGTACGGTAAGACTGTTAACAGAACAAGAACTCCCAACTCGCGATTCCACTATCTCTAGCTATAAGCAGAGACACGATGTTTCCTTCTGCATTGCAGTAATATCAATATTAAATCTACATTAAATTAAATCAATAAGTAAATCGACACTATCAACGTCCAGCAACTGTCTGGACCATGCACGTCCAGTGACTTGACCGAAAAACGGACGCCAATGACGTTCCATAACACACCGTAACATCAAACCACCGGAAAATAAACCGCCTGTCCGCGTTCAACCGTGGCTGAAACCAACCACGACCTTCAGAGTGTACCACTGACCCAAATGGAAACGTACCAGAGACTAAAGGCCAGACGCAAGCGTAAATTGTTTCCGCAATAACTCGTTCAGACGCCTCCCGCAATATTTCGCTCCAGTTCTGCTGTGACGGTTACTGACGGCTCCTCGGGGGGGGGGGGGCTGGCCGGCGGGCTGAGCGGAAGGCCCGCGGATGCCGGCGGAGCGGCCGTCAGAACCAAACATCCCAGCGGCCGCAGGCCAGTGAGCTGTGGCCAGCAGTCGGGCGCCGCCCCCGGCCGCCTTCCGTGTGGCGTCAGACAGCGCCGCGCGAGGTCGGCTGGAGGAGGAGCGGCGGGGCGGTGCCGTACGCGGCATCTGGGCCAGTCGGGCCCGCCGGTCGGCCGGCGGTCGCCGGTACCAGGAGCCGGAGGCGTCACCGGCCGCTGACATCGGCCGACTTCCCGCTACAACTGGGCCGGACGATCGAGGACGATCGACTCTCAGGGCAGAATCAGACAGCCTCTTCGAAAGGTTCCACGTCAGAACTTCGTATCGCATTCCTTCGTAACGCATTTCTTCGCACGCAAAACTTCGTACGAAAATCTTCACAAGGCATATATTCGTATTGCATTCCTTCAAATGCAAACTTCGTACCGCAAAATTTCGTAAGCGCAACCCTTCGTATACGCAATGCTTCGTATCGCAAAACTTCATACACACAAACCTTCGTACGAGCATTTCTTTGTATGTGCAAAGCTTCGTATAGGCATTTCTTCGTATCGCATTTCTTTGTTTAAGTTAATCTTCGCATCACATTTCCTCGTGTACGCAAACCTTCGTATCGCATTTCTTCGTATACGCAAACCTTCGTATCGCTTTTTATTGTACTTACGCACTTCGCGCCTGCTGTATTTCTACTTTCGCGCACAACGACGTGTGCATGTCTTCCTTCCTTTAAGCGAGGTTTATATTTACTGGCTTGGTCTGGTTGTATTGCGAATGAGAAAGTGATTTCGATCGGTAGGCACAGGTAGGGCACAAGGGCGCAGGAATGTCCCGGAATGCCAGGATGTTAAGGGATGAACAAAATAATTTTTGGGTTATTCTTCCCAAGCATCATCACTGTATCATGCCTTGATAGAGTGAGGGTGTACAAAACAAAACAAATCCTAATATTTGTACGCCTGCACGGAACTCCCGTTTCAGATCACAAGAGCCCGCTTTACAGGTTAGCGGATACCATTTTGTGCACGTAGATTGGATTCTGTGACAGTGATGCACCAGGCCATGGGCGTAGGAACATGGAGGAGCGGGGAGGGGGAGGCCATGCCCTTCACTTTTGGGGGAATTTAACATCAGTCTTATGGGTGAAACGTCTCTGCCCTCCCCCATGCGATACGAATATTTCCGCATACAAATTTTTGTGGATGCAAAGGTGAGTTTTCCCGCGTCATTTTGAAGAAAGATTAAGATGAGCTCCTTTTTTCTCTTTTTTTAATTTTACCTCCAACGGCTTGCATGGACGGCTTTTGGCTCAGAGCACCTACATGCTAAGCAGAGCTTGTTGCCTGTACCCTGAACCCACTACCCATTAATGAAATTCCAGTCAGAGGGGCCCGCGGAGGGGTCTTTTTCGTGCCGCACAATCTTGCGATACGGCCTCCCCGTGCCGGGTTCACCCTCTCTGGTCAGTTACCAATTGAC
The DNA here is from genome assembly GCA_030062745.1 of Capitulum mitella. NCBI lineage: Eukaryota > Metazoa > Arthropoda > Thecostraca > Pollicipedomorpha > Pollicipedidae > Capitulum > Capitulum mitella. The sequence continues at coordinate 7,874,513 of CP099839.1, read as the reverse complement.
TACATTATGAACAGTCGGCTCAAACAGTTCGATTCCCGGTTTGTTGTTTCCGGGACTCGAACCCGTCGCCATCGGGACCAGTCAACGTCCTTACCCCCTCGGCCACGATGACGGCGGATAAGTTCTAGGCGTTTAAGGCATCTTGTCATGGCAAATACGATGGTTGTTCCGACTTATACGCAAGAAAATGACGATATTGTTCAAATAACTTTTCGGCTGCTGAGTCCTTTGGCGGCCACCAGGTGTCCTTGCGTCATCAGAACAGTTATCTCATGTCTGAAGCCGCAATGCGAAAAAAATCAACATGAGGCCTTTCATATGATCACTAACACGACGGCAAATTTCGAGTTCCTCCTCCATCCAAAAATTACCAGAATGCGAAGTTTTGCATATACGAAGAAATGTGATAAGAACAAATGCGATACAAAGTTCCGCCCGGAAACGCCTTCAAAAGGCTGCAAACATCACTGGACACCCGTGACGCTGACGTCACCTAAAATACCCAGCCACGTAACCTTGCTGATGCAACGCCTCGCCAAGCCAAGAGGGCGTACGGTACCCAGCTACGCCCCCCCTCCCCTCAGTCGCCGGTCGTCCGGCCGTCGCCGCACGTACCGTGGCCGTTCGGCAGCTCCTTGACGTAGGTGGGGAAGCACTTGACGGAGGCCTGCGAGTTGGTGTTCTTGCCGAGGCCGAGGTTGATTTGCTTGAGCAGCCGGTCGTAGACGTCCTTGACCTGGTCCGGCGTCAACACCAGCTCCTGGCACAGCTCCTCGATCTGGCGGCGGCGCGGCGTCCGGTCAGTTGCGGACACCGCGGCGACGGGTTACGAGTCGGGGCGCGGCTGGCTCGATAGAATTCACCGCAGTGATAAACAGGGGCGTCAGGAGGCCAGCTGGCATCAGGAAGAAGACACCACTGGCAACAAGAAAACGGAGATGATAGAAAGTCAGGATAACAAAAAAAGAAAGCACATCAAAAAGCAGAGAAAGTCCCGTGAAACGAAGAGATTACCCAGATTTCCGTAAAACACATCGCCGGCCGGAACAACGCTGTGGAAAGATTGTGCGGGAGGAGCGCATATCATAATCGGGGACATAGCCCCCAAGGGTCGGTGTAACATTACGCCAGCATGGACCCGGACCAAGACATGACCCGGTGTAAGACTACGCCGGCAGGGACAGGCCGACGCCGCCGATATGACGTAATCCAAACAAGCTCGGAGTAATCCGGGGTGACCGGGTACTGTGTGGAAATGGTGCAACGATCGTGGGCTGCCTACGTTCGGAGAACAGCTGACAGGGCAACCGTCTGCTTCCGTTCAAGTGAAGCTAGCTCACGGGGGCCAGTAACACACTGTTCACGAAAAGACCGAATGCAAAGAGATGTGAATGCTCTCCCAGAAGCCCCGTGCGATCCACGTCAGGCCAGCCGGCTGCCCAGCCGACCTCCGCCGGGGTCGACTCGGGGTGACAGCCGAGGGCAGGTGCTCCGTCGGCCAACACCTGTGTCACACCTGGCGCCAGCACGAGTCCACGCCGCCGGGCAGAGCGGACTGCTTCTGATCAAACGGTCCGCGCCGGCCGATAACCGCCACACGCGCACCGTCGACCAAATGGTACACCCCTGACTCAGCCCGGCGGACCGCCCCCGGCTAGATGGTCAGAGCGGACTTTCACGGAATGTTCCCGATGGACCGCCCGTGACGACTCGTACAGGGCAGACCACGCTAAAAAAATGGCTGGGAACGCTCCGGAATGGACGACCCGAATCAACTCTTCCTCTCGGCCACACGGGAGACTCGCAGACGCACCCGGGAATGCCGTTCCCGCTTTCCCGAAATAGCCCATCTCCCCCCTCCCCCCCCCGTGCGCCGCAGACTTGGCCGCATCGATCTCGGTTGCATCACGCCCTCCACCGAACGCCAATAGTCGAGAAGACGGCCGGCCGACGGCCAACCAACGGCGCCGACACGGGGGCGTGTGCGAGTCCCGGGAATCCACTGCTGGCCAGGCCCAATCACCCACAAACACGGCGACCTGCGGCACCCGCGCAGGTCCGGCCAGGTCAGGTCAGGTCAGACCGCCAGCCAGAGCCAGCGGACACCGGACGCCGGCGGAAGGTGCTAGCAGGACACGGGTCAGCAGACTTGTGCTCGATTCGCCGCAAATGAATCGATCCACCGCTCGATTCACGGAACTGGGAATCAATCATGATTCTTATTCAAAGCAGCTTTTAAAAGTGAATCGGTTCAGTTCTGATTCAGTGGTGACCGAATGGCAGAAAGTTTGTAGTTCGATTCCGATTCCGATTACCTACGGCTTTGAAACGAATCCATCCCGATTCTGATTGGCGAAGGTGTAAAATTATTGAATCGGTTCACCTAGATTCAAATCGATTCAGAACCAGGCACGAGCCTGCGGGCGATGACAGAGAGGACCAGGAGTTTAGGGGGAGTGAATGAGCTTCGGGATCCATTCACGACAGAAAATGCGGTAAGGCTCCTATCCCAGCACTTTTTCAACAACTGTGTGTATTAGATGCCATGAACATTTATATGCCAGTGGGCTTATCCCTCACAAAAGAAACATCGGAAGCTAGTTCCCTGCCGTTAAACTGGCCGTGGAACCGCTTTCAGATATTTTTTTTTAAGTACACGACTAGCACGTACTTTTGTTGGCACCGTCAGAACTTCTGAGTTTGTAGAATTCGAACCTAAAGGTGACCAAGAAATGGCAAACACGACGACAATCACAAATTATCAATGCCACCAGAAAAGCAAGAACCCAAGATGAAATCTCGCGAGACTTTAACAGCATCATCCCGCACGCGGTGGAGACACGGCACCGAATTCCACCCCTATCCGGGCGACGCGCAGCTGCGGCGGCGGGTCCCGGTACGTACCCGAGCCGAGGTGGGGGTGGCGATCATCAGTCCGCGGTCCCTCTCGCCGGCGGTGGGCGCTCTCACGCACTCGGGCATGGTCATCACCTGTCACTCAGTCAGAGGCAACTGGTGCCGGCAGGCTGACGGCACCCTTTAACGGGGGGCTGCAGTCACCTTCTGGTGTCCTTCACGCGGCGGCGGCACCGCCCACCGCGCACGCGCACCACGCCGCGCCGGTCGGCCGGCGCCGACGTAGCGGCGCGCCCCCGGACGCCGCCGCCGGGGGCTTTCCGACGGCCGGCGGAGCGGGGAGGGGGCAGGCTGGCCCCCGCCCCCGCCCCCGCCGGACCACTATCTGGTCCGAGGGTTCCGGGCCGCGACCGCACGTCCGGACCGTGGCGGAGACGGAGTGGCGGAGACGGCGGTTGTCTCCCGAGAGACTCGGGAAGAGGTCGTGGCGGCCGCGGCCGGACGGGCGCCGTCGCCTGCAGGAGGCCAGTGGCCGCTGTCACGCTGTTCACGCTTTGACCACATGGTATGAAGATATGTGCGCGCTTACCAGTCCAGGGATTAAAAACGGGTCTGCGCCGCCGATGTAGATTGAGTTTTTGGTAGTCGGAGCCTGAGCAGGCGCTTCAAGAATGTCAAAAACCGGTTTCTTCGCGCAACGCCCGGTCATTGTGGGTCTCGGGACTTGTAGATCAAAGTCCAACTCAGGCTACAGTCCAGCTTTTTCGGAATACAGTAACATAGTGGAGTGGCTGAATACCAGATATGTACCTCGTGGCATCTGACTAACGAATATTTCCTATACCACGACCTAAGGATACCTATGGGCTGTGAAGGATAAAGTAACGAGTCGCAACATCTTGAGTTTTGACGTTACCTTACGTTGCACAGCTTGGTTCTCTTACCGGAAGCCCGTGCCATTCCCAGAAAGAAATCGATTGCGGTCCGACACCGTAATGCCTCCGCGTTACCAGCTCCAATCTCAGGTTGACCAGAAACAGCAAATCCTGATAGAGGGTAACGCACTGACGCATCACAGAAGACACTGTCGCGTGGCCGGATCCACGACCGTACGACCGTACGACACACGATAAGTTCCGGTTAATGTCACAGACAGCGCACTCCCTTCCTGAAACCGGCGCTGACCAGCCTGTTGTGCTGCAACACTGATTCCCGCGTCGTCATTTCTGAACGACGCGAATGATCGGAACTCTATCGGCTGAATACCCAGTGTCCGCGCAATATCAGTCGGCTCTGCGGACCAGAAACTCGACAGCTGCGGGAGTTTCCTGCGGATGTCCAGTCAGCGGACGACGGTGCCCCCCCCCCCCGCATCTCCCACCACCAGCTCCGGCGGCCGAGTCGGCCCGAAGATGTAAACAGTGGGACGGCCCCTACCGTGGACCTCCCCGCTAGTCATCGTTCAGTGCGACTACGGCACACGGAAGCGGTGACTGTTCGTTCCCAGGGGCCGCGGGCTCCCCGGACCTGGCTCACTTCATGAGATGCAGTGCCTCACCCTTTCAGCAGGACAGAGACGCAGGCCCGTGATTTGTGCACCGCCGCCGGAGGGAGTCATGCGACGCTCGCTCGAGTTCCCGGAATAAAAATATCGACTGCGACAAAAAAACTTTCTCTGCGATTTTCTGTTGAGGCCAGCATCTTCTACCTCCAAAGGAACGATGATTTTTCGCAAGAAAAAAACGGGGAAAAAAATTCGTGTGGTTGGAGACTAGCCACAACTGGCATTTCCAAATGTACTAAATTTCCATCCTTTGAAAAACACCCCGGATAGTCTAGTAAAACTTTAACATGAAGAGTGAGCCGCCTAAGTACCACCGGTGACGCCCGTGCCTCGTCGCATACAAATGAACGCAATGACACACAAGCTGAACACCTTTTTACCACGACGATAAAATAAAAAAATCACCATTGCTATCATGGCCAAGAGGACAACTTAAACCACCAACACAACGACTTTGCAGAGTTGATGCCTTTATCCTTCCTGCGGGACCCCGGTTTGAAGTGCATTTCCAGACACCGCACTAATCCCTTGCCACAAAATATTGATCAATTTCCGGACGTAAGTACCGATTACATGGCACGGCTGTACTTGCTCTAGCTTCAGTACCAAATCCGAACAATCCACAGATGGACAAGAACGAAATACTCGCCCCCATTGTCAACAATACATCTCGCGAGGAAACCTGTTTCAGTGGAACGAAAAGAGGAGATAGCTAGCCAATAAAACGTGCGATCAAACAAAAAAATAAAATCAGATAAGGAGGAAGCCAGCCGAGGTCACGAAAAACTCACAGAGTAGTCCAGACTTATCGCTAATCTGCTTATCGCCTGACGGATCTACGCGCTTGAAGCTCACGGCAATAGCAGCATAAAGTAGGCAAACAGCATCACGCTGACAAGACAAATTACTATCGTAAGGCCGAACGCGTACAGGTCTGACGAACACAGGACTCTCAAAGAGAAAAACGGGCCAGAAAAAATGAAGTCGGTGGAGGAACTGTTCGTTCGGCATAAATCAGGTAACGGGAATTCCGCGCCAGTTCCCGTCGCCCTCAACCACCCCTGATTGGATATAATCACTGCCAGAGGGCCACGGGCCCAGGCAGTTTCTACCTGAGCAAGACGGCGACCGGAGTCCTAACGCCTGGCGCCGCGGGCTGCGGTCCACGGAGGACAGACGAACACACGAGCGCGCCACACCCCGGGATCCCGAACACAGCTGGCACTGAGAGGCACCTGATTGCACTACTGAGTAGGGTCACCCATGAGCATACCGCTTGCTCTCACGACGCTGCTGCGGGTTACAGGATCCAAACATGGTTTAGCAAGGTTCTTTTCCTGTTGGACGTAATGAGGTCGCAATCGTGTTGGGCTCCGAGCAATATTTTTTGAAAGCTTCTCCGCCGTCTCCTCACGTGGTGTTAAATTCTTGATCAACTCGCTTTTTCTAATCTAGTGAGGCAACTATCGCAGACACAACGAAAAACGGAGGCCGTTCCAGTCCTTGTGGTAAATTAATCCAATCCGTAAAACGTCGAAAACATATCACACACGAGAATTCTGTCAATACGCCTCCTAATCCCAACTTATGGGATGTTGAACCACGCACAAACTTCCGAGATTCCAAGCGGCGTGACGAAAACTTCTGTTAACATCTTTTACTCAAATGTTCCGCAGTGCTAGTTACTATGCAATAAACTGCACAGAGACATGCATTTTTGCGACCTCATTACCTCCAGAGCTGAAACAGGAAAAGAGCCTTGCTAAACCGTGTTTGGATCCTGCAACCCGCAGCAGCGTCATGGAAGCAAGCGGTATGCTCATGGGTGACCTTACTCAGTGGAGCAATAAGGTGCCTTCAGTGCCAGCTGTGTTCGGGATCTCGGGGTGTGGCGCGCTCGTGCGTTCGTCTGTCCTCCGTGGACCGAAGCCCGCGGCGCCAGGCTTTAGGAGGACTCTGGTCTCCGTCTTGCCTAGGTAGAAACTGACTGGGCTTTGAGGTCACATCTAGCGCAATTTCAACAAAACGGCAAAAATAACTCTTCATTAAGACTGGCTTCAGGAGAGCTCGGTGGGAAATGGAATGTACGTTTTACGAGGCTGAGTTACAGATCCATTTTCCGTTTTTTGTTTTTTGCTTTTCTTCCTTCGACTCCCTAGCACACTTCAACTTTTCCATTCTCTCCTTACAAACATAAAGGACCACTGGGATGACATCCACAGGTTTTGAAATTTTTGCGGAAGGTCTTATTTTTATAAAACTGATACGAATGGTTTTGTAGGACAATCATATAGATCGCAGACCGTGCTGGGCAAAGCGTACTGCATAGACTCCGACTATAACACCTGACCAGGATAATTCGAAGTAACCAGTCTTTGACCAAACTCGTTTCTGGCCACTTTGACCAAAACGTGATTTCAATGCGAACGCTTAACCGAAAAGCATGTGACGAAGAGCGAAAACCGAACGCTTTGTGCCGAAAAGCGTGTGACACGACCGCGTGGTAGTCAGTTTGACCCTGGGCTGACCAGCTGCCAGGTGACCCCGAGCCAAATATCGAGCGCCAGGACGACTCCAAGCCGTCCTGCCAGGACAGGGAGAACGCGCTCTTTCAACCGAGCTACCGATCACGGTACAACGTAAAACGATGTAAAACATGCACTACTGCTGCAAGTTTCATGCTTCTTGCTGCCTTCATGCTTGCACTGGGTACAAAAACCTTACCGAGTCAAGAACCTCTAGCATGAGCGCCCATGAGATCACAAAACTGTAAATACGATCTAAATAAGAATCGAATTACCTTTCTGCGGGCCTCCTCCATGTTATGTCAAATGGGCAAAGGTCCTGAAAAACAAACATACCTGTTATCAAACAGTTTACACTTGCAGAAGTATCTACTCTAAGAGAGTAGTTTGGGAGATGTTTTGTCCCTGAACAACAAAAACAGCAACTGTCAAACTAACATGCTCTCTTACTTGGCCTAAAGGTAGTCTGGGTCATGACCTCCAAAAGTGCCTTTTTAAAGCACCTATGCTAACAATGGCTTCAAAAGAAAAAGGCAATTGCCTAAATGATTTCTAAGAATACACAATTATCACAATGCATCCCATCATTTCTGATGAAAAATGAACATTTTATTGGGAAAATGCAATCAGCTACAAAGTTTTACAAAGATTTATGGGTAACAAACACCTGCATATTAAGAAAAATATTCTGGCTTGTCTGGCCAGGTCTTCTGAGGACCACATAAAGACAGGAAGAGCCATTTCCTCAGAGTTTTCTTGGGAAACTTTTGCCAGGAAATTCATATTTCATGTTTACCCTCTTCCATTGGTCCTTGGAAAGTTTGTCCTCATAAGTGGACACAGGTTCGGGTTCATAACTGCATGGTTGTGGGTTCAACTCTAGCTCTCATGGTGACACATATAGTGTGGACTAGACATGGATACTTGAGTCCAAGTAGCTGTGCACCCTAAACCAAACCAAACAACCAACCAATTCCTGAAAATTTTGGCCAAATGAGCTTAAGTACTGTCCTTTAAGACAATTTTCAACTGAGAGTTAACTTAAAATACACTTTCCATATTTTAAGTTACATATATGTAAAGGTCTCAAACAACCAATTCTGTGTTTACCCACACCTGATTACTGCTACATATGATGCATGACATGCATATATGACTCCTACCCATAAGCAAGGTTTAGAACTGCAGCACAATGCATTATCATCAGCATACTGGCACTATGAGTTTCCAGAAGCATGTTTTAATATCCTGACCTCAGATTAATGTAAACATTTTATGAACATGTATCAATCCTAAATCAAAAAGAAAAACATATCAAAACAAAGGAAATTCTAGAATCAACTTCTGCTGCAAAACACTGTCAAAAATGTTTCCTATGATGACAGCTTAAGGGATGGCAGTGCCTACAGAGATGTTATTTGTGACAGCTCACCTCATCATTTAAGGAAATATAGCATGTGCTGCAAACTTTTTATGATAGAGGATATGTGCTCCCTTTGAATAAACCAAGAATGAAATGGTTCCACTAACAATGATACTTAAAGTTGCATATTCATAACTGAGTCAGGAGATATTACATAAATCCATACTTGAAAAATGCATTTCTGACAAATGTGGAAATTTTGTCTAATAATCAATATAAAATTGTATAATAATAGTACCAGAATGCTATTTAGTGAAAAAAATACATAACACTACCAATCCAAAGAGCACAGAGGGCAGCCATCTGACCAATGGAACAGCAACTCTATCACCTCTGAATAAATACTTAAACTGTATGTTGCTGCATGGAAAGAACAATGCATCAAAAATGATTCTGGCTGAATCAATTTTGAAAATTCCCCCACGTCAGTGAATGTGATTGTTCATCAAGCATCAGCTTCATGCATTTTCACAAGAGTTTTGGATGCTATCCTTAGCATAGCATACTACTATTCTCTAGTTTCGACATCAAGAAACTGCAATTTTCCACAGATGCCGATAGAGACAACCATCACCATCGCACACACACACGCATCTGCAAGACAGTGAGCAAGGGCCACAATGGCAACTGGTTAATACTACAGTTGTCGTAAGGAGCGACGATAGAAATCTTGAGGTTTAATGTACGCCAGCTTCCCACGATATTTCACTTACCTCCACCACATAAGGAATGACGGCGCCAGCGCCGCTCACCCTCGCAGTCCTCCACCATAGCCAGAGGCTACTGAAAGTGTTTACAGACGCTGCTTTCAAGGTCGTACCATGTAAAAGCGCTCGGCTTCGCAATCAGACAGTCCAGGTTTTTGAGCAGATTTCAGCCAATCAACTACGAATGAGCTTTCACGTAGCCAATGAAAACTCGTAAACTTTGGTTATTTCCTAGCGCTACCAAATCTTGCGTTTGTGCGTACACGTTGATCAAACCATTACAGCAGACAGCATTAGTCCTAAAACACTGCCAGGCACTGCGTTAAAAGAAATCACAGCCTACGAAAACGGAAAAAATAAGGGCGAAATGAGCCAATTGCTATCGCTAATGCTTGCATGTAAGGGGTCAGGTGGTTCAATCTTTATGTTATATTGCTCTTTATTGCTAAGTTTTTTTTTCTGAAAGCAGGTTACATTCAGTCACAATACCTAGCTAAATGTGCCATTTACATTTAAAGCAGGAGGGTTTAATTTAAAGGAATTGCCATTTAAAGGAGGTCTCCACCAGCAAGGGGACAAAATAAGCAAGAAGTGTGAGAGGAGATGTCAGGAAAGGACAAGGAGTGCGCCTCAGGGAGTAGTCCTGAGCCAGCGCGCAGAGGAAGGATGGGGAGGACAAGGAGTGCGTCTCAGAGAGTAGCCCTGAGCCAGCGCGCATGGGAGCGAGTCGGGAGGCCGACTGCCCATCGCTTGCCGACCCGCTACTGAGGTCAGGTTAGGATCACGGTCAAAGGTCAGCCGGCTAATGAGGGAGAGGGACAAGCGCGGGAAGCAAAAGCGCATGTGAGCAAAGAAAATGCCACATCCGTAACTAGGAATCGAGTCCCTCTCACCTGCATGAGTAACAAGCACCTTACCATTCCGCCAACATATCATAGCTAAGTAACGACTCTGCGATGGAACATAACAGTACCATTCATTCTTGCCAACTCTCTTTCGCTTGCTCATATTTCACTGGAGTAGGTGAATACGCTGGCTGCCAGCTCAAGTTTAACCGGTTTACCCCATTTTCTTTTCAACACTAAAATCGCCGATTAATCGGGTTAGCGTATCGTTAGACTCAGCGATCTCAAAGCTTACATCAGTTGCCAAACACCAAAATTATGAAGGCGGCCATTGTGGATTCAGGCAAGTACCGCTGCTGTTCCTCGAATCTCCCTCGCATTACGTGAACAGGTCGAAATACGTTAGCGTTGTTGTCGTGGGCAGCAGTTTCTGTCCTTGCAAAACTCCAAGGCTAGTACTGAAATTATCCAAAGCTGGTAAGACTGTTCCCCGTCCTTGAACCCTATAGAAGCCGTTACAGCCACGACCTCAGGTAAAAATCTTTGGTACCTTTTTTCGCCTTGATCATGAATTTGGCAGCTCGTCACGACCATGGACGTAGGACCGGTGGAAAGGCCGGGTGTCGGGTTTATATGAAGACAACTGTCTTTATGTCTTTACGCTTGGCCCAAGGCTGTGGGACCAAGGCTGGCTTTGGCTGCGCCTGTCACAGGCGCAGCCAAAGCCAGCCTTGGTCCCGCATTTTTTGTGAAAACCACTGCGCGTCGTCTTCCCGGCAGGCAGTTTTCGTATGATTTCAGTTCACACTGAGTTTCGCACCCTTCCCCCCCCCAAGAAAATCCTGGCTTCGCCCCTGTATAAAGATATAAATTAGAAGAGTTTGTATATTCACAAAGCCAGCTGTAGCGGAACAAAACAAAAAAAACAAGCAAACAAAAAAAAACTCCGAACAGCCTTGCCATTGCTGAACACAACATTTGAAGCGCGAGGAAGATACATGGCAGTGATGGTTGCCCACCCTCGACTGTATCGAAATGGCCATTCCTGCCGCAATGATCACAGTGCTTGTCGCGGGCAGAGCAGACCTGCCGACCCTCTACATGGACTCTGCTGCCGCAGTATGAGCACTCTGCTGCCTTGGGAACTCGGAGCGGCTTCTTTTGCTCACACGCCGACAGGCCGGCGGCCAGTTCCGGTCCAGTCCGCACCTCGTCGTCACCAGTGAAGCTGGTAACGCTGGCTACTGTCGTGGTGGCAGCGCTGGACAATTGCTGTTCGTCCCTGTGTGCCGACTCGAAGGTTTCACAGTAGGTCGGCAGCGTATCACGACTGGTTAGAGCGATGTGCCTCAGCACAAACCCTTGCTGCAGTGTCCCGTTGTAGACACAGCATATGATCTGGTCAATCAATATCCAGCCTGTTAAATCACCGTCACAGTACGGGCAGACAGAACGAAGCGGACGGAAATCCTTTCGACAGCAGTCTGCCTACATTTGCTCTCTACGTCAACTTGATGCTGTTGTAAATTTCGTCCAGCGCCTGAAGCATATTGCAACTGTACCATTGATCGCTGTGGAGAATATCTATGGGTTGCTTCAGCTGTGCGTCATAGGACAATCCCATTTGGACAACAGTAATCCTTTCCGAATCCTAAGTGATCTATTGGTGGTCTTGCAGATCTCGACAAAACGTCCGATACTCCGTGACAGATATATCGTATATGCCAACAGGCTGTTTTGTGTTCCTGGTTGAATCATGTTTTGGAGGGAGGCTTAGGGAACGGATCCTCGCTTGTCAGATATTTTAATAATAGGACATGAATGTAACTGGAAAGAAATGTCCAGAGTATAACGACATCTAGCAAGCACATTCTGGAAACCTCCCACCATGCACGTCCATAAAAATGGCGTAGGGGAGGCAACGTATCTCTCCTGAGGAGGGCAACGCACTCTCTCCTAACGGACCGAGAGAGAATCCGAAATAAAACTCTGCTGTCTCATCGGATGCTTTGCTGACATCAACGCCGATGTGTGCTGGGCATCATGTAGTTGTGCGTAGTTATAGACTGCAAAGGAGAACGTTCGCCATTTCATTCGAAACAGAAATCGACCAGCACTTTGGTGGCAGGGTCGTGGTTTGGATGGCTGGTGAAAGTCCATGGGCCTCATCTATCTAGATGAGTGGAGATACAAAACAATCATGATAACCGAAAACCAGTTCTCGTGATTGTTTTCCGAAATTAATCTCCGAGTGGCAAACAGCTGGCCAAGCGAACACAGAATATTACTGCATTTTTCAACGAAACAAATCAAAATTCAGACACCCAGGCACATGAATTCAATTCAAAGCGGCAAACCCAGATCTAAGGGAACTAAACGGCATCACAGTATGTGTGATGTTATATACTATTAAACAGGTTGCGGCGAGGCTTTTCTGCGGCGTTCTTTTTTGCACTACTGTGCTGTACTGGGCCAAGTTTCATAAAGTTCGTCGTGATATGTGGTATATTGGGAGTTAACTACAAGTTCATCACAGCACAAACGAAACAGGTACAGACTCAGTCATTTCAGGCATAATCATGCTAAACAGCATTTGAACTTTTTCCTCTTCGTCAAGTGACAACGTATTTATATATAACTGACACAGCAAAATTTCTGCGACATAAATTCGGTATTGCTACTTCTCACGCATACAATGCTTACCGTTGTAAATTGCGCATAGTGACAATACATTAGTAATCAGGGCTTCAACGTTAAATTCATACATTTCAGCTTCGTATGGAGCGTATGCAACAAATTTAAACCCACTTAGGCCACATCAAGACGTCGGCCAACCATTGTTGGTTCATAGTTTTCACATGGGGCTCAGAGTCCAAGCATGCAGTTAAAAACTTGATAACAGGTGGACGATTACGTTGTGGGCAAAACTAAAACATACATGATTCTTTTTCCTTCGCAACGGCGCCACACATTCGGCATCCAAATGACAACTTGCTCACACACTCTCGCTGACCCTCGCCATCGTTATTTGCGGGTCATCCTCTTCAATGCATGACATGACTATCCAATATCCTTCAGTCGGATCGTACGTGGCACTATATTTTAACATCGTGAAGCATCATCATCTCAAGCCGCCTTTGCTTAAAAGATGAATATTTAAGGGAATATGACAGATGATATATTTGTCGGTCTGGTGACCTCGTAAGTCATCATATAGCTCAGAAAGAGAGAAATCGCACATTTTAAGGCATTAGTCCTTGGTGGTGCTTCACTGTTCATCACATGTCCACTTGTTCAGTGCCTTGTGCGCCGTCGTCGGCACAGGGCTAGGCCTCCTTGATGCAGCGCTCCATGAAGAACTGCACCTGCTTCGAGGTCCTGAGCACCCTAGGTTGTTTGAACTGGAGCAGGAACGTCTGCGTGGTGCTGATGACGTGTTCCTGGAACTCGGCGAAGGTACCGCGAGCCACCGACATCACCTGTCAAACACGGCGGAACGGACCTCAGCCATTCGGCTATGTCACATCTTGGTAAGTCTGGTCAATCGGCCGGTGAGACATGACATGCCACAGCACAATTTGCACCGCTAATAAGACGATAACAGCAACATGTAACGAGAAAGATAATATTAATTACAAAATGAAAATAGTAGTGCCACGGCAATAATTCATCTAAGGCTTTCCAAAACCAAAATCCAGATGCCTGGGTTATGTTTTCCAAGAGGTTAGTGTGAACATGAGCAAAACATTATGAACATGAAAAAGACGGGAGAAAAACCCTTGGCAGAGCCCGTTTCGTCAAACATTTTTCATGATAAGAAAAGATGCGATGTTCGTCGTAGAACAATGGACGTTGATTTCACGGACGGTCACATAATGGATATGCCCTGAATGTGCCCCAATTACCCCATACAGCGCACAAATGGTGTTGCCTGAATTTCCGTAAGCCATGGGGTGCTACCTTACCGTGCCATTTACACCTGACGATACCCCTAGAACTTGAGACATTTTTTTGCAATTTCTATAATGTGTTTTGCACTTCTTCGCGTTAAAAACGCCGTAAATGCTACAAAAACGGTTTGTCTTGCTTATTCTAAAAACATGATTTTCTTCGCTGTTATGGAGAGGAATTCCACCTGATATCTTGGCAGCCATCAGAGCTAAATTCACCGCAGAACGATATTTGGCAGACCGAAGCGAGATCATCAAATGTCAAAGCATTAAACACAAAATTATAGACTCCGCGTCAACCAAACAAACTATTGACACTGCCACGACAGTCACTGGGGGGGCTGTGGACTCGAACAAATTCTGGCTTCATCCATGATGACTGTGATGCTGCTGTGAAGAAGACACACAAACATTGAAGCTTTCGCCCACAGCCGATTGCTTCCAGAAGTTTAGCTTCGGCAGTCGTCTCAAACGTGTCATGTTTTTTCAGTGTCACATTCGCCCTCGTGCTTACCATCATTGGGCCAATAGCGTTCTTGACTCGGAACGACTTGTAGACATAGTGCTGTTCGCATAGAACAGCGTCTATCTGGGAATAAAAATGTCAAGCATTAAGAGTAGCGTTTTGAGAAGCATTAGCGTTTTGAAACGTTAAAAAAAATTATGTTCCAAACTAAGCACTACAGGCAGAACAACAGCAGTTAGCTATAAGCGATTTCAGCTTCATAACCATTTGTTTATGGTGCCGTCATTGACGTGTGGGAGTCCTACACGTGAATATCGCGTCTCGTCTCGAGATGTCCCACACTGTGGGACATGCATTTTATCCACCGACGTTTTTATTGTCCTATGGTTTAATTTGAGAATCTGATCATATCTCAATTTTCTTGGACAATGCGGACATCTAATATTTAATGCACATCTTCCGACTGCTCCTTGACAAATTAACGGGAATGATCCATCTTTAATCCAATTTCCGTATGCCTCCTCCAATTTCTTTTTATTTTGCTCGTCTTTTCCAAAGGCAGCTCGGATATTTTTAGGCACTATTGAGAGTAGAAGAAAAAAAATGCCGGATAACGGGGTTTTCAGCAGTAAAGTTTTTAGGAGTATAGCACTTACAAAGCTGTATAACAGTATACGTAAATAACCTGGCAAGGATACAGTATATATATACTGGGAATTTTATCCCCAGCATCAACCTCTTACAAACTTCTTAAAAAATTAAAATTTAGTTTACGTCATAGCAAAACGATTGTCACTTTTTGGGATCAAATAGCACGGGCAGTTTTCGAGGTTTTGGGGAGGGTAGAACGGGGGGTCAGAATAAGCCCGCCATGCGGGAATGCATCCAAGTGTTATGAGTACGACAATAGGACTAGTACGTGTTTTGAGCTGAGATGGCTGATTTATTGCTTGAATTTGACGTCGATAATTCCGTTATACATGACATCTCAAAACTCTACACCTGATAAGTTTTAAAGCGTTCTGCCGAGAATTTTGCGTGTGCTTTCGTCATCCATATCCGAATACCCATGTTCTTAGCAATTAAGTTGCAAATGTGACAGAATATCGCACTTAAATTTTTATTCTTTGCAACAAGAAGGGAAATTTTCCGTTGTGAGATAGTAGTGCTATTCCTTCCAAAGTGCTGTATCAATTAATGCTGCAAGGATAATTTGACGTCATTTCTCAGTTAACCTGACGATGTGAGTGCCTCATCCGGTCACGTGTGGATTCATAAGTCCTTCGCAACGTCAGAATGCATTTTCTGATCAAAATTTTAAAGTTCTAGGTACGTGTCAGAAAAAATGAGTGCTGAAAGCGCGATCAGCAACACTTCCTGGACCCTTGTCCATTCGGACACTTTTCATGGGGACCAACCCAGTCTATTTCTGAAATATCGACGGATGTGGGGCATCCCTTAACCCTATTCCCGGCAGGGGGGGGGGCGGAATCCGCCCCCCCTCGGGTTTTTTGCTTGCCAATTCCAGGCTTTTTGACTCAGCTTCACGAAACTTGGTCACTTTTCCTAGCTATTCCTTCTACGCGCCGTGACAAAATTTCGAAATTCTATTTTGCTCAGGGGCGGAGCCAGGCAACGTTTTTGGGAGGCACCTCAGGTCATTTTTGGCCATGTTGAGGGTAAAAGGAAAATGTCTGCCAAAAATAGAGTTTTTAAGATAGAACTTAAAACTTTATATGAATATATAGCTAAATAGTTGGGCAATGTGCATATGTAATTTTGTTTCTCTGAGGTCACTTTACAAGGCCAGGTCAAGGTCAAAAGTCAAAATTTGTTTTTTCGCAATAATTTCGGCGCCGTTTTTTGAAATGCCAAACCCGAAACATATATGACGTAGAAAGATGCCCTCTACTTGTGTACTAAGTTTCAGCTTGATATCAGATCAGATCACGGAGCTATGACCTAAAATGTCAGTGCACGTACCGTATATCGCAAAAGCCAAAAAATGATTTTTTTGGAATAGAGTGAATTTAATCGATTAAAAACGTTTACAGATAATATTGAATGCACACGACATCATTCCAGGTGACCCCAAGGTCACTGGAGGTCATTTAAGTTAAGAGGTCATTTAAGAGGTCATTCAAAGGTCACAAGTTGATCTGAGAAACGTGTGACCATGACAGTTCCTCCTTTTTTATGTCCCTGGCACCGCCTATGCTAACATTATACAAACATTGTAATGCGATTTGTACTTCTTTAGCATAACATGACTAGCAGAAGCTAAAAAAGTGTTTTGGCCTCTTTTGTTCATTCCGTTATTGGAAAACTAATCCCCCTATTTTTGAAACCCTGTGAACGCCCATGAATTTTCTCAACATTTCAAATTTGCATACCCATGGTAAAAGCCCTATCCATAATCTCTCGATTGATGCCAGTTTCATCGAAATCGGTCCATAAACAACGGAGTTATAAGAAGTCAAAAAGTACCCCCATTTTGACATTTTTGCCCCCCTGTATCCACAAATTTCAAAATTTTGAAAATTTCTTTTTATCAAAATGTACTTCACGTCACGGTAAATCGATTGCCGTTTGTTGCGATGAAATCGGATAAGTAGTTCTCGAGATCTCAGGGGGGGGCCGAATCCGCCCCCCCTGCCGGGAATCGGCCACACCGTCTAGCCCTCCGGGAATAGGGTTAAAACATTGGATCGCCCCAGCCATTCTGTAAGCGAGCCTAATTCAGTGTGTCACCATCCCCCGCTGTTGTTCAATGGGTGTACCTCCGTCTGTCTCACAGTGTCCTGCGCCATCCGGCGCTGCTGTTCAGTGGGCGTGCAGCCCTCGGTCTCAACATGGTGGCTGCAGTTCGGTGGGCGTGCAGCACTCGGTCTCACCATCTGGCGCTGCTCTTCAGTGGGCGTGCCACCCTCCGTCTCCAGGAAGACCAGGTAGTGGGGCGGCTCGGGGCCGGAGTCCGGTCCCAGCACGCTCTCGGCCGTGGTGAAGTCGAGCAGCCGGAGGCCGTCCCAGCCGCCGGCCGCTGCCTCCAGCGCACTCGTCAGGCTCGTCTCCGTCATCTTCTCGAAGTGGACGCTCAGCATCTGGCCGGTCCTGTCACAGCACTGGAGGGTCATCGCCCGGAGGCCTCGTCCCTCCGGTCTGGATGGATGGCGGGACGCCCTACCGGCTATCACGCCGAGCAGGGCTCTCTGCCTTTGTGGTCGTGATAGCTTGACCACGTTGTAGGATGTATATTAGCTCTTGGGGCTAATATACATCTATCGGTGGTGCCATTGTTAAGACGATTTGACTCAAAACGAATGTGAATATTAGGAAAATAAACAGCCTTGTCGTCAGTTTCAAACGCTGCAAGCCTCAGGAAAACACAATTGGTCAAGGCCAGAACCTTTCGTAAACGGTCAGTCAGGGATTTACAAGGCCGAGGAGTTTATCTTGGGTAAAACGCAGATGACGTCTAACATGCCTACAGGCGCGGGCATTTTCCGACGAGGTTACTCACCTGAACATGAAGTCGATCAGCGGTACCTGGTTGAAGAAGCCGACCACCTCGACCACGTCCCCGAGACGGTACCGGTAGAGACCGGACGTGTTCGTCAACACTATCTCGTACTGCCCACCGACCTTCCGAGACAAAGAGAGCCATGTCAAACGACGCAATGTCGCACTGTCAACCGCCAGCAGAGACAAAGTGATGCAGCCGGAACCCTATCTCTTTCTAGCGATCGACTTCCTGATGCCCGTTCAGGACACCATGAATGATATGTTGTCCCTTTTCAGTGCGTGTTGTGGCATCGTCACGTGGCTGGGAGCGGTGGTCTGGACCCGTCAGCTGGTACATCTGTCACCATAGTTCGAGGCCTGCGACGTCCGTCCAAAACCACATGTAAGGATTGCCCTCCCTTTACTCCAAATATTACGTCCGGAATGGCCAATGTCTTCGTAGAACACAGGAAATCACCTTTAACAAATCTAACCCATCGATGTCACACTGCGCTTTTTTGTCGCATCAGAACTGCCATGATTTCTGTGAATTGTAGGTGGAAATTCTGCCACAGACGTTTCAAAGAAGTGCACGATCCAATCCTGTGAGTTTTCGGCTCGTGGCACGCTCGATTGTTCAGAACATCGGCACGTGTCCGCGCCTGTGCTTCGTCTCGGAATGGCTGGTCGGCGTGTATGACTAGGCCGCGTCCCTCTCACCTCGACCTCGCTGGCCTGCAGGGTCTGCTCTCCCTCCAGCGGCGTGCCATGGTTGTCCACCGGCAGGAACTCTACGTAGGTGAGGTTCGGAATGAGCACGTAGCCCGGTCTCTCGCTGCAGGGTCGGATGTTCACGCCCAGAAGGCCCTCCAAGCAGATGTAAATAGCTGCGGAGCGCCGGCATGGATCGGGATACAGAGGCGTTAAAAGTCCGTGGCGCATGGCATGCACTCCTATCGATGCCGCAAGAATGTCCAAAACGTAGGTGCGGTGCTTCCAAAACACCGTGCAGAGGTTTGCAGAGAAAGGCTTTAGATGTTCGGTGTTCTTAAAGGGTGGACGTAGTTAGGTGGGTTAAGCTGTCAGCACCGCTCAAGTCTATGGACATACGAGTAATCGGGAGACTGGGACCAGTAAAAACAAAACAACGATCACCTTCAGTCTCAGCACGAGGTTGACGTCACCATGGTCAGTGCTCACGTGATAGAACTGGCACTTCTCCTGTGTAGAAGAGGCAGCGTTTCTGGTAAACAGCCATGGATGAGCCGGAGTGAAGCGATATTATCAACTCCAGATGTGGAAATATTCGCTGCAGGATGTTCTCGAAGCCTGTAGAATGTTTGATGAGTTTAGATTTCCCTCCTCATATACTGCAGCAGTAGCGGCGGAACGTGTTCCGACAATTGGGAACCGGCTACTTTTCTAGCCATTTCTTTTCATGCAGCACCAAAGCGTTAGTGTTAAATTTCGCCAGTTTAGTGTGGAGAGACACGGTGCCCCCCCCCCGTTCCCCGCCTACGCACCGAAAGCTTTACAACGACGAATTCCACCTTTTAAACCAGATGACTTTTCTGAAGCAAGAGAAACTCATTCAGGCACTCGTTTCCTCTGAGTGTCCAAACACAACACTTAGATCAAAACAACGACAAAAAATCCTTTAACGTAGTGAAAAGTCAAAACACTGTGGAAGTTAAAAAATCCCGTGCGAAGCCTCGAAACTTAAACCCGTCCTGGGAAGGGCACAGTTCCACTGATTCATTTAATTCGGCCATTCGACGTGTCGCCCCACACCTTTGGAGAACTCCCTCTCCAGCTGGTCGGCGCGGACGGGGTCCGGCGTCAGCAGCGCGTTCAGCTGGTGCCGCAGATCGTCTCCGACCTGCACGTGGTCGCCGAGCTGGCCGGTGCGCAAGTCGCGTACCAGAGCGCGCCACTGCCGCTCCAGGCACTGCATCATGCCCAGCAGACTGGAGGCGAACGAGCCGTTCAGCTGCGCCACCTGGGCGTCCCGCAGGCCGAACAGCAGGCCCACGTAGAGCGCCGCCTGCTCGTCGGCCACGGCCATGGCGGCGTCCGGCAGCGTGCTCTGGCGGCGATGCCTCGAGCTCTCCAACGAGCTCGCCATCACCGAGCCGATGCGCACGCCCCTCTCAGTGAATCGCCAGCGCGGCGCGCAGAACGTGGTCACGTTCAGCCGCGGTGACACCGCCAGCAGCTCGCGGTGCGCGCCGTAGAAGAGGCCGATCATGTCCAGAGCGTGTTGGTCCCGGCGGCCGGCGATAGGGACGATCTTGGCGCGGCCCGTGGTGCCCGACGAGCACCCGAACATCAGTGGCTGCCGGCCGTCGCCGAACATGGCGGTAGCCTCGCCGCGCTCCACGCGTGACACGTACGCGGCCACGTCGGCGTACGTGGTCAGCGGCTGCGAGCGGCGGAACTCGGCCAGCGAGCGGATCGAGCTGAAGCCGTGGTCGCGGCCGTACGCCGAATCGGCGTTGGCTCGCACCTGCCGCAGCACGAACTCCTGCTGCGCCTGAGGGCGGGGGCCGGTCAGAGCAAGCCGCCAACTGCGGCCGCCCCTCGCTGCTACTGCGCTCGGCATGTTTTGGGCTACTGTTACCGTTCTGCTTTGTTGGCGGATGAGGAAAATGTCATGGAAGCAATTGTCACACAGCTCAGATTTAGACACCTCTGAAGACATTTGTTTTGGACGCCGACAATCCTCAAATCTGCAACTTTCAAGGAATGGCGAAAAAAAGAGAACAGCAATATCCGGTTCGTTTCGCTTTTGAACCGTGTATATAAATCCACCTTGGTACCGACAACGCAAAGTATTCGAAATGTTTGTTCCATTGGTATTAATTGTTGGTATTTCCACGCGCAATTTTACAGTTTCGTGGGATGAAGATGACAGTGAAATCACAGTCTGACAATACTGTGTATTTTGCAGGTGGTAGGCGATGCGAAAACGTCGAACAACGCGCACAAACGTTTCAGACGTACCACTGGGACATTAGGATGACAGATTGTCATTTTCTTTTCAATGATGTGAGCACAAAGAAACGGGGCATAAAACGTTCCTCACTTTACTGAAAGGGGAAAGGACCTCTTTGTCGAGCGATGCAGCAAAAAAGCCATTCCAAATGCTTTTTTGAAGAAATAAGGCGCTTACCTCAGCAAACCGTTTGGAATCTTTGACGAACTGGCGCCACTTGATAAACCCGACCAGCTGGGCACGTATCCTTAACAGGTACAGCGAGAAGGCATCCTTCCATGACAGAATCTTTGAGCGAGGCCGACGCAGAAAATCGGCCAGCAGAAGAACGGCCGAAGACAGCAGAACTGCAACAATTGATATGTCGTGCCTATCTCTGAACACTGAAACAAATAAAGCAAGGGGCAGATCAAAGACTTCTTTAGTACTGGACTTTGCGGGGGATATGGTCGTACTGCACAGCGGAACCCGAATCGTGGAAACCTGGTTCTCAAAGTCAATCGTCATTTACTCGGTAACCAAGCAAGATATCAATATGACTTTTTTGCAGGTCGTGAGTTCATGGTACGGATGCAGATATCACGAAAATTTCGTTTTCATTTGATCATCAGTTTTGTCGTGACATTGGAATATTCACGTTCAACTCGGCATTTTACGTGACAAAGTCTCGGTGTTCCGCTACATAAAACTACAACTTCTAGATCTTTCCCTTGGTTTATACTCAAGACAGAAATCTGCAGTTTTACGTGAGTTCAGTTCTTAGTGTCCTTGTGATGCCCTGAAAGTTTAACAGTAATAAAACATGCGTGTTCGGTATCGCGCTCAATCAGGTAGGTTCATTTCCTGCATATATGTTAACCCGGCATCGCCTGGGGGGTGTCATAAAAGGCACACTTCGGATTTTCTTGAATAACTTCTGAGCCGTTTGAGTCAGCCCAACCAAATCTTCAGTACCTTTCAAGCAATCAATTCTACATATTTTGAGATCAAAATCTTTTTCATGCTAGATCAGGTCACGGCAATATGACGTCATAAGTGAACCCTTGCATGCTTGTTTCCGGTTGTTCAGGCGGTGGCACGAACATGCTTTTTTATAATATTTGCGAGTATAATGCATGGACAATTTGGATTTGCATAGGAAATGTACCCTTAAAAGATATACAATCGCAACATGTCAACATTAGAAGTCATGCTAGGTCACATGCATGATAGCAATTGAACCGACTCGCATTGTGGTCGATCAGGAACGTAGCCAAGGGGGGCACGAGGGCCATGGCTACCCCTGAGCCAAGCGGTCTACGCTGGATGTCTGGCGATTTTGCAGGAATAGGTAATAGTGATCATATAGATGTTGCAAAAGGAAGCATTATATGTTTTCCTGGGCGTTAAACATGATATAAATTACATTACATTGCTGTTTTTTTTCACCGAAACCCCACCTCATGCCAGTGGCATACGACAAAATTTGACATTTGCCCCCCCCCCCCCGAGGAGAATCCTGGCTACGTGATTATGGTCGACAGAAGTTGTGACTGCTCACTTTCCCCATCGTTCAAGTCAGACAAGCAAATCTATAAACGCTTTTTAGCAAGGTTCACCAAATGCAAAGTGAGGTCATGTCAAGTCAGGTCACGACATAGGTAGGTGTCAAACGAAATGAAATGCAACAGTATCTGTGGAAGATCGTTCAGCAGTAGCAGACAGCAATTATTGTCCCTAGTCAGAAAAAGAAAATGACTAACTGCTCTGACCTGGCTTGACCTTGACCCGCTAAAGAACAGACAGAGCATATTTAATTATTACGAGATATCATTCCAGTTCTGTACTTGACGCATTTAAGAATCGCAGCGAGTAATGTTTTGCTCTTTCTCAGGAAGAGTAAAGCAATCATATCTGACCTAACCTAGATTGACCTTGACTGGATGAAACTGAGGTAATGAAAAACTGATCATGAGAAAGTTTCACTTTCATTCGTTTGTCACGTAGATCAAAACGGCCGCGAGTATCGGTTTTTGGCATGTAGAGTAACATAAATATTTCGTCTTACCCAGGGTGACCTTGACCTGGTATTTTTCGGCATACTGGCACGCATTGGATGCAGAAGACCGTGGCCTTTCGTTTGATGCCCAATTAAAGGCTCGAAGACCACTATTACCGTTGATTTGAGGTACAAACCGATGTCGTGTTGTGCCTTTTACGTGACCTGTGGCGTGACCAGAGCTAACATAATATTTTCTGAATCGCAAGACTCGGGGTCATCGACTGATGGTAGACCGGCACAGATCCGACAGTTAGATCCTCAGATAGCGGGGATGCCTTTTTGACACCTGCCAGGCGGTCGCGGGTATATACGCGGGTTAATACGGGTTAATACGCGTACTGGAAGTGAAGGAGGCACCTTTCTGCTACCCACCTGTTTTTGTGGAAAATCTCTAGAACGGATCAGGACTGGTCCCTGCTACTTTGTGAGATTTATGGCAAATCAATAACTCGTCGACTGACGCAAAAAATGGAAAATTCGCCAGAAATTTTTGAACTTTAAAGCATTTGAAGTCAGACAAACATAACCAAAATAATGGTTGTCGCTGACAAATGGGAACTTTGCAAAAGGACTGGCGTTCTACGTGAGATTACCGTTTGAACATAATCAGCCGACATCATTCCGGTATTTGTATAGATAGGTATAGATTTGCTTTGCAGCATTTCGGTTTGTATGAAATATGTATTAAAAAGACCCTAATAAAAGCACGTGGACGCACATTGATACTCTTGCACATACCAGGGTCAGTGAGGGTCAAGGCCATGAAAGGTGAAAGCCAACTATCTTGTGACCTGGTCCAGATTTGCTTTGGAACATCTGTATGAATCTGTGTGTCGATCTGTATGAAATATACATTCCAAGACTCTAATCAAAACATGTGTGCGCACACTGATACGCTTATAGATACCAGGGCAAGTGCAGGTCAAGGTGACCAAAGGCCAAGGCTAACTATTTTGTGACCTGGTGCAGATTCGGTTTCAAGCATTTCGACTTGTATGAAATATGCATTCAAAGACCCGAATAAGGACACGTCTGGCACAATGATACGATTGATTGATTGATATTGGGTTTAGAGGCGTGCCTCGACCTGTTGGTCATTATGCGTTACCTGTAAAGTCTATGTGAGCTACGTTACGTTGGAGTGTATGTGGCGATTTTAACCCGCCCCCGACTGGGAGGGGGCAGTTGACAGCCTTCCTGAGGTTTTTGGGACTGCGAGAGAACGAACAAACACAGAGTCACCAAACTTTGTGTACCTTTTGCATCATCACTTCTACACCTTGTCTCAATGTTTTGACCTCAAGTCAGGTCAGTTGCTTGACCTAGGTCAGGTCAAACAGACCTATGTCAAAAAAGTTTAGCGCCCTCTAACTTTTTCGCAAAACAAGATATCACAATAATACTATCAGGAATTAGTGATCTTGATAGATGCAACAAATCTGCTTTCTCAGATTTTTCGGAGTTTTCAGAGTCATTGACCCAAGGTCAAGCCCATTTTTAAGACATTTCGTTGTTTTTTTCGGAAATTGACGGAATATTTCATAACATTTTAGTGTGGAGTGAAGAAGACGCCTAGTTACCGTCATTGGGCAAAGTATCAATGACTTCCAGCCATTGACCTGAGGTCAGGTCACGAATAACTGTAGTGAGCCAAAATGTATCACCGTCAAAATCAGCGATGAATTACTCAGGATGGGTAGAAATTGGCAGAACTATCTTGCACAGACGTAAGTAATACCAGGAACCTCAAAAAGTTTGTATTTTTTTTTTGCAGGTGTGTGGTGGTGTTGTGTGCCGGTGCTGAAAAAAAGTATGAATGCTAGTGATTGTTTGGCAGTCTGGTGTGCTCACTCGTTGCCTCTGATGTTTGCGTGTCCCGGTGTCCAAAGGAATGAAATGTTGTTTACGTTAGGGGACACTTGCTGTTGTATGCAATCAATGAGGTGTTGTGATGGATCAGCCGTATTGCTGATGGCTTGAAGTACTGATTTCAGATCGGGGCAGACAACTACGTTAACCATGTTGTGTCTGATTGTCATGCGAATGGCTATCAGGATGGCCATGGCCTCTGCAGTGAAGATTGATGTTTGGTCCGGGAGGCGGTTGCCGAGCTCGAAGCCAGGCGATGAGAGTCCAAATCCGACTTTGTCGTCAATTTTGGACCCGTCTTTGTATATGAATGATTTGTGATTGTTGGCAGTGGTGTACTCGGGGAACTTAGCGAGTATCTCTGTTTGAGTTACGTCTGTTTTTCGTTCTGTGAGTAGGTATTCTACAGTTGGTGCCTTGTGAATCCAGAATGGCCTGAGGGACGGTCTGGGTGCAGTGGGCGGTACGGCAAACTGAAGGTCTGCCAGAGCCGTGCTTATTTGAACGTGAAATGGTGGGCGTTTGCGTGCTGCACGGCTCTTGTCTAGTCTGTCATGTTTGAAGCAAGACTGTACCGGATGTCTTTCCGTGGTCTGAAGTGTTTTCTAGTGCCGACACAGTTATTTTGTTCGCCTGGTCCGTGGTGGTGCAATGTCCGTGTCGGCCAGAAGGCTGACGAAGGGAGTAAAGTGCAATGTTCCAATGACTCCTTGAATGCTGTGGTTTTGTATGGTTTTGAGGTTTTGTGCTAGAGATGGAGAAATACTGTTGAAAATGAAGCTGTTGTATTCCAGAATGGGTCTAATGATGGCCTTGTGGAGTATGAGTAGTGTTTGTCTGTCTCCGCCCCAGTCTAGTGCTGAAAGGCAGCGGAGGATGTTGCTGTGTTTCGCGCGTCGTTTCGCGATGCTTTTGATGTGTTGTTGGAATGTCAGTTTCTCGTCTAAGTGGATACCAAGGAATTTGAAGCTTTTGACCTGCTCTATGGCTTCGCCATGGATGTGCAGGTTGCGGTTGTGTGGTCCGGTAGCGCGAGAGTATGCGACTGCTGCGGATTTTTCGGCGGACAGGGTGAAGCCCCATTTCTTACACCACGCTGCAATGTGGTGTAGTCCGGTTTGTCCGGTGTTTTCGGCTTTTAGGAAGTAGTGGTTAGTGGCCTAAATGGCCACGTCGTACCGCAAAAAGTGAATAGTGTAGTGCTCTGCAGTGGAAGTCATCAAACATGTCGTTGATCATGGTGAGAAAGAGTGCTGGTGAAATGACGCTTCCTTGTGGAAGGCCCTGGTCCTGTGCTCCATTGCTGGAGGTGGTGTTGCCGCATCTGACCTTTACTGTACTATCCCGAAGGAAGTTCAATAGAAAATGTGCTAGGTGTCCGCGTAAACCTAGCTTATAAAGTTTGTGTGCAAGTGCGGACTTGTGGACTCGGTCGAATGCGGCCGTCATGTCTAAATATGCAGCCAATGTGGTGCGTTTATAGTTGATTCCGTGTTTGATGTCATGTACTATGCGTATGAGATTGTTTGCGGTGGACTCGTGTTTCCTGAAGCCGCATTGGTGTTCGCCGAGCAGTTTTTTATCTTCCAAAAAGTGTCGGAGGCGTGCGTTTACCATGCGCACGACGAGTTGACTGGCACAGCTGGTGAGTGATATTGGCCTGTATCCTTTTGCTAGAGCGTGGTCCTTTTTGGGCTTTGCCAAAGGCATGATCATACTTTGACGCCAATTTGGCGGAAACAATTTGTTTAAGAAGAGATAGTTAATGGCCATTAACAGGTACGTTAAATAAACTTTACTCAAGTGTCTGAAAAGCTGGTAATCAATGTCATCCGGCCCAACCGACGTGTTGCCGCACTTGTTGATGGCAAGGCGTAATTGATGCATTGTGAATGGTACGTTGTATGTTTCAGTGTTTGTTGAATGAATGTTCGCGTTTGCCGCAAGTGTTTGAAGTGAGGTTAGTGTTGTGTCGTAAGTGTGGTTTGCTGATACGTTGGTGTAATGAGTTTTGAAGTGTTCCACGATGTCACCAGGTTCTGTGATGTGCTGGTTGTTTACTGTCAGTTGTGGAAAGGGACCTGGCGGGGGGCGTTTTAGGTGAAAGCGTTTCATTAGGGTCCAAATGGTGCCTTTGGGTGTAAATCGATTGAATGTGGATGCGTGTTCTTGACAAGATGATCTCCTCGCTTCACGTATCGTTGAGCGACAGAGTGCTTTAGTTCGGCGGTACTCTAGGAGATGTGCTTCGCACTTCACCCTTTTGTACCACTTTAGAGCTGTGCGTCGTTTCGCGATCGCTTGCTGGCATTCCGGGGTCCACCAAGGCGCTAATGCTTTTGTTTCTGGGTTTTTGAGATTTTGGGATGGTAGCTTGTGCTGCTGAGCTGATGGCTCTTCAGACCTCACTTATGGTGTGGTCCGTTGAATTAACTAATGCGAGGTCCACCATAGCCTCGTCTTTTGGCCAGTCCGCCCTTTTCAAATACGATGTGGGTGCGTGGAGTTTTGTATGATGGATTGTGACGGAGCTGAGCTTAATGTGGATTGGGCAATGGTTGCTCAGCCCAGGGTCGTCCTATACAGACCATTTAAAAAGGTGACTCATTCGCGGGGTGCAGCACGAAAAGTCGATAGCGCTGTCAACGGCTCCTACTATAGGGTTGTGTCTGGTGGCGGCCCCGGTGTTCAGTAGCGTGGGAATTTTGACTCTCGATAAATGCGTGCATCGCGTGTTCTCTTTTGTTTGTTTTGTGGCTCCCCCAACTGGGGCGTTGTGCATTTATGTCGCCCATGATGAGCACTGGGTGTGGAAGTTGTGAGATGAGACTGATGAGGTTTTGTGGTGAGGAGTCTGGGTCTGAGGTTGGAATGTATATTGAAATAAATGGTGGTTTGTACGAGGTTGATTTCTAGCTGCACAGCTACGCAACTGATCTGGCTGTTTACGTTAATTCTGCTGCGGGGGATGCTGTTGGCAATGAGAATGGCAGCATCCCCTTTTCTGGTTGGCCCGTTGGCATTATTAACGTAATGCCAACGGGCCATGTGAAGTTTGGGATGCGGGTCCAGTAATCATCTGAATCCCGCACGGCAGTCTCCTGGAAGGCGGCCAGGGCCTAGGTTTTTGCGTTTTATTAATTCAGATTTAAATTCGGTAAAGCGGGATGGAATGCCGCCCACATTCCATTGGAGGATGTGTGTCACAATGATACGCATATGCAAATGTATATATATAGAGTTTTACGTTTTATGGCAATGAAATCGTGTAACTGGCCTCACTACAACGAAATAACTTTAGCGCAAAATATTTAACATAAAGCCTACTCTGAGTCAAAAATTTCACCCAAGGCCAATGACCTCGCGTCACTTCTTTTGACCTTTCTGAGGTTAATAGGTGATCAAATATATCAATGTTGGCTATCTTCACTAAAAATAGGCCAAAAGATGCGTTTACCGCCCCTATTTGCACTTAAGCTGCACCCCTACCCCATGTCTCTCGAAATCTCATCTGCCAAAAAAAATATAAAAATGGCCCCTTAGGCCAATGGCATGACATGCCATCCACCCGAAATTCTCGGGCAAGACGCCAAATGAATGGGTTTGTTCACGTTTTAACGCTCAAACACGCTCACTTGTGCCGTTTCGTACGAATAGCGGTATGGAATGGTCTGTACATGCCGAGAAGGCCTCCATAGTTGACCTTTTCGACCCCATTTGACCTTGAAGATATTAATATAAGGTCATAAAAACTGCGCATTATGTAAATCTTTATTGCCCTATCCTATCCGTAAAATATCATGTTTCTAGCTCTTTCTGTTACCCAGACCGGACGGGGCACTATGTGTCCCTCCCCCTTCCAGTGAGCGCTAGCGCAAAACCCCCTTCCTCTGCGCGTCTGCAAACAGCATTCGAATTTTACATGGTAAAATGGCTTCCTGAAAAGGTACTATTCCAAATATTTGCAAGGCACTTAAATCTTTCCCACAACATAACAAGTCAATAGACATCCTTCGTATGTGCATTTCTATAGTTTGCAGGTTTACAGTGGCCTTTATAAGACATTTACAACTAAGCTAAACACAAATGCAATGTAAAAAATGTTCACCCCTCATCCACTTAAGCTCACATAACATTCATCCCACTACTTATTCCCGCCGGTTGACTTCCACCTCTTGTCCTTGCTCTAGTCTCGACTGGCAACACCACTCCCCTCATTGCCAGCATGGACGTTCAGATGTTGATGTAGCCCAGTCGGACCATGTTCCTGTGCGCTTCGCCACTGCTTAGCCCAGGCAGCCATCTGCACAAGAGCGCCGTGACCGCATCGAGCGTTGGGTTGAGAGCGTTCAGCGAGAGAGCCCACTGGCGGTCACACCAGCGCCAATACCGTGCCACGTGCCACGACGCAGCGCTGCCCAAACTACGTCTTGAAGAACTCGATGGCTCTCCTCTTGAAGAATTTGATGGCTCTCCAAGTGGACCGGGAAGACAGGAATAGCTCCTTAGGCGGATCACGAATCGACAGCGACTCCCCAAATGGAGCGGGAGTCAGCAGCGGCTCTCCAAGTGGAGCGAAGTCAGCAGCGGCTCTCCAAGTGGAGCGGGAGTCAGTAGCAGCTCTCCAAGTGGAGCGTGAGTTAGCAGCGGCTCTCCAAGTGGAGCGGGAGTCAGCAGCGGCTCTCCAAGTGGAGCGGGAGTCAGCAGCGGCTCTCCAAGTGGAGTGGGAGTCAGCAGCGGCTCTCCAAGTGGATCGGGATTCGCTAGTAGCTCCTGAGGCGGACCGAGAGCCAGAGGCGGTTTTCCAAGTGGACCAGAAGCCGGCGGCTGCTCCACTAGTGGACCGGGAGTCAGTAGCAGCTCCTAAGGCGGACCAGGAGTCGGCAACGGCTCCCGTGGTGGACCGGAGGTCAGTAAAAGCTGCTGAGGCGGCCCGGAAGTCGACAGGTTCCCAAAGCTGATTACTCCCAACCCCATTCTGTTTTGGACGTCATACCTGCCTATCATTTTGACTCGCTGCCTCCCGAACTGTCAACTCAGCAAAGAGGGAAAGTGGGTGGGCACAGTTACAATTTTGCCCCCTCCAAAACTAGCGGCTGGATCCGGGCCTGGACGATGCTGCTCCTGGCACTGCAGGACTGGCGGCCAGAAGCCGGAGGTCCGGCTTAGCAACCGCTATTCTAAAAATAACCGTTCGTGCAAAGCCCGGATATAGAGAAGTCTTTGGACAAACATTTTTAAAGAAAGCAGAGAAATGGTCAGAAATAGTGCTGCTGATGCAGGCAAGTAAACAAACAGTCAACACAAAATATGGCGTAGGAGTCAAAAAGGACATTTGTTTTCCCGACAACTCCACAGTTATTTTCAATTTCAGTAGAACCTTGTACAGAGGTCGTGCGCTTAGTGTACCCAACAAATCTCAAAAAATCCTTGGATTCCTTTTACTTATCATTAATAAAAGTAATGGTCAAACGCTTATTTGAAAAACTAACATTTTTATTGCTCAAAAACGTGTTAGTACTAGGACGTCGTTCTTTCCATTAATTACGCAGCGGACGGGGAGCAAGGGCCGTGACAGATGTTGCGCTTTTGGTCAAGGGTCTCAAAAGGCGTTACAGGGGGAATCTGGGGTCCAAAATACGGAAAACGTTCAAAGCTGAATATGTAAGTCCACAATTGGCAGTAGCTTCTCGATTAATTTTGGGCGTGTTCCACCTCTGCCGCACTCTCAGCCTCCTTCGAGGCCGCTCAGCCCGTCTCACCAGAGCTTGCGCCGACCGTCAGGGTCCAGAGGACGGACATGCTGCAACCTCAGACCGGACCCTCCTGCGGCGCTCTGAGGACCAGGACTGGCCCGCGGACTGCACTGGAGACACTGCGCCGGGCCGGCACCGGAGCCCGACGGTGGGCGCCGCGCCACCGCAGCCGCCCCGGCGGCGGCACCATCGAGTGAGGCCCCACCTCACTGACCTCAGGGGCGGCCCGAGCCGCTCCTGATACGGTCTGACAGGCCGACGGAGGCCGGGACCGTTCTTAAGAAACGACCGCCCTTAAGAAATGTCTACGGGTCTACACGCAGCTGACAGAAATTCACGGTCGCGAAACCGGGCAAACTTTGTTGGATCTAGTGAATTCTTGAGAAATTTTAGTAAGTCTATCTGTTTGACTGCTGGCATGCCTATTGCATAACGTAAGATACGGATGCGTGACATTGCAATATCAATAGATCAAGAGCAAACAAAGAACGACCTGCTATCAGTCGTCTTCTCTGGCCCGTTCTCCTTGAACGCATGGCCCTATCACGACACCTTGATAACAGTACAATGTTTCCGACGACCAACGTAAAGGGTCTGTGCGCGGCACTTCCCAATCGTTTTTGCGCTGTCTGCATAACCGTTACTCCAGTAACTTGTTTTCAGCCGTCCCTTGTAAGGCCGATGTCCGCGACTTGCAAACAGTGGCGGTTCGTGGTCTCACAAACACCTGAGACATAGCGCAAGTGTGACACCAAGCTGTCTTTTATACGGCTGTATCTCCGATTTACGTTGTCTTACTATGAAACCGCGAATGGTATCCGACCAATCAGCATGGTTGGCGATCCCGGAGGCTGGAGATGGTGTCCAAGTCCCCCTCCCCCCGATATTCAGGGATTTTAATTTTAGGCCTATGAAAATGACTGGAAATAAACGGTCTAAATCTTTTGCAGACTCCCACCCCCCCAGTACCTCTCGCACCACCTTCGTTGTTTTGTCTGTATCTGTAAAGAAACCGTGCACCGCCTTCTCACCACGACGAACTCTCCACAACAGAACGACAGAACGCTCCCGCCCATTGCCCCGGCGGGAAGTCCTCTTCAGTTTCCATAACGGATATGTGGTCGTCACTGTTGCAGGCATACAATCATTGCATTGCATTCATCGAATCATTGTGCACAGTTCCAGAACATATATCTAAAATTTTAAGGTAAGACGAAAGGTAAATATGTTTTAGTCAATAGACAGCGTACATATTCAGTTAATAAACAGCCTCTGATACATACCGTCCAAGAAACACGGTATTAACCCGCGCACGACCGTCGGTCGGTTTCGAACATGCGCGACTGGGGGGGGGGGGGCAGTTGGCCGCCCCCCTCTAACTCACGAATGGTTAGTCGCACAATAAAAATAAGCATACCGTTGGAAAGCTTTTGAGGAGTAGAGCTCGAAATTGGTCTCATTTTTAGTTTTAGACAATATGTAAGCAATTTACGCCCTATATATGTTTTCCCATAGCCGACTGCATGAAACCGAGAAATGGCCTGAATCTCAAGGGCTGTGACTAATAACGCATAGGTGAAGGCATCCAGCGCACAACTAAAGGTCCGCGGATGCCGTTACACGTCTAATTTCCCGGACTTGTTCAATATATACGCCGAAACGTTGAGTTAAAGACAAGGCAATTCTCGCACCAGCTGTCGGTGTGCGCCGCTGCCGTATGCAGTAGCAAATGGACGGGAACTAATTTTAGCGATCCTTTATTTTCGCGAAAAAAGACTATCCATGTAAA
Source organism: Capitulum mitella (assembly GCA_030062745.1). Lineage (NCBI taxonomy): Eukaryota > Metazoa > Arthropoda > Thecostraca > Pollicipedomorpha > Pollicipedidae > Capitulum > Capitulum mitella. The sequence goes on along the minus strand of CP099839.1, from coordinate 7,842,226 downwards.
TTTTATTGATCCTAGTCGCTCTTGTGATGGTTTTTCATGCTTAAATTTTGGGAAAAATTCATTAGTTGCCAATCCTAGAAAGCTGGCAGAGCTTTATTTGCAAGACTCTGTTTATTTCCAAAATATGCTACTTTTCAAACTTTTTGAGGTTCCTGTGCCTACGTCTGTGCAAGCCACTTCTGCCATTTTCTATCCATTCTGAGTAATTCATCACTGATTTTGACGGTGGTACATTTTGACTTACTACAGTTATTCGTGACCTGATCTCAGGTCAATGGCTGGAAGCCATTGATACTTTGTCCAATGACGGTAACTAGATGTCTGCTTGACTCCACACTAAAAATGTTATGAAATATTCCGTCAATTTCCGAGAAAAACGACGACATGTCTTAAAAATGGGCTTGACCTTAGGTCAATGACCCGGAAAATTCCGAAAAATCTGAGATAGCAGATTGGTTGCATCTATCACGATCACTAATCCCTGAAAGTATTATTGAGATATCTTCTTTTGCGAAAAATTTAGAGGGCGCTAAACTTTTTTGGACATAGGTCTGTTTGACCTGGCCTAGGTGAGGCACCTGACCTGACCTGAGGTGAAAATTTTGACATGAGATGTAAAATTGATGAAGCAAAAGGTACACAAAGTTTCGTGACTTTGTGTTTGTTTCCTTTTCTCGCAGTCCCAGAAAAACCTCAAGGGGAGCGGTCAACTTCCCCCTCCCCAGTCGGGGTCGGGTTAAGGTGAGTACCATGGCTGTGTCGTGACGGCGGCGGCCAGACGCAGTGCTACGTCTCGCCAAACAGGGCAAGAGGCGCTTTCAGCTGCGCTGGCGGCGGTTGACGTGCAGTTTGGCTGTAAATACAGTGCTCACCGGAGCACGGTATTACAATTGGATTCTAGCGTTGGCTGAGGCGAGTGAGCTGCCTCGACGCCCTTTCACCGGATGCTCGCGAGTGCAGCTGGGGTACAAAGCGGCATGGGCGTCTTTGCCTGCATGTTCACTTTTGTATGGGTGAATGCGGGAAGAAAATGAGCGAATTTCCCCATTTTAATCGTGTATTCGGTTTCATAAACGGTGTTATTATATACACATTACCTATAATTTTAATGACACATTTTACATTTTGTTTTTGGTGAAAAACTGCTTCGGTTTCGTCTAATGACGACCCGCCACTACTCGTACATCTCCTTTTCGTGTCGTAAACGTTTTATTATGGCAAAACAAATTAGAACGACTGAACTGTGTTACATCAAATGCTACAGCGACAGCCGCTTTTCTTAAGATGCGATTTGTGTACAGAGCGCAGTTCGGAATATACTCATGCTCGTTTGTATTATCTGCTTACAGCTCTACAGACGTGAAGCTGATTCCGTGCACTCGCTTACCTGTAACATTTCTGCCTTCTCTTGTCTTACATCGTTTGTTGCTCGGTACCGTCATCGTGGAACGAGCACACCCTCAAAGAAAAATCTGAGTGCGTTCGCCCCCGCCTGTTCATCGTATCCCTGAGCGCATCCAAGCATGCTGCCCTGGCTGCAGACCGCAAATTTACCACGCCTCATCTTTCTCTGCACATAACATCCGCGGCAGTGAAGCTGGGATGAGGAAATTTTCTCCGTCTGTTGCTGAACTGCTACTTTTGTCTTCTTTTTTGACCTTTTAACTTTTGACGTCGTTCGGTGACTTTCGTCACTACAGCCAGGCAAAGTCGAAAGGCCGGTTGCGCTGCCGATCTCTCGTGTCTCGGCGGCGCAGTTCGTCTCGGCGGCGCAATTTCTTGTCTCGGCGGCGGACGACCGCACGCCTGCCGGGCCGAGGAAAGACATTTGGCGTACGGAATACGTTCTGCCGGATAGCCAGTTGCAAAACATTGTGGGGAGGCTGCCTGGGTTAAGACAGCTGAGGTCAACTGGAGTCTTGCATAACAAACTACAGCATTCTATAAATGGGCCATATGGAAAAGTCATGGGGGCCTTGAACAAATGATAATTGCAGCTACCATACAGCACGTCAAAATTAGGTCAGGTTAACTGAAGTTTCTAAAGTTGATAAGTACAAATGAAAAATTACTTATTTTTCGTCGAACACAATCAAATGATCTTAATTTCATTTCATTAGAATGCATTTTGGTGACCTCAGATGACCTCGGATAACCTTCAGATGACCTAAGTAAAGCATCTAACGATCAGTTATACAAAAATATTCTACCTACTAACAAGCCACCAGATTGTATAACGATCGATTTCAACGAAATGTCGAATTTTCAAATGGTGAAGCGGGATGAACTCCTTTGACCTGACCTTTGCCAACTTTTGCTTCTCGGGATGTAAGGTCATGCTATGGACTGAGACTTCACAACATTCTGTTGCCATCAACATTATGTTGGTTCTTCGGAGTTTTGGAGAAAAAAGGGGCGCTACTCAATTCGACAGTTGATTTGTTTAACCTTGACAGACGCGACCTACGTCCTTCAATTTCTGGTGAATGGAAGTCCACTTTGCAAACCTCGTTCCCACGAACTTTTATTGCAATCGATACAGTAAATGAGAAAATACGGCAGAACAAAATATATTCCCTCCCCATCGTTGCACGTTATTATGAGGCCCACCGGCGCGCGCGCGCGAAGGGCGAATTTCCTGCAGGCCAAGAGCGAATGTGACCCCATCAAAAAAGACACTTTCTCTGGTATTCTTACTATAAATCCACCCTCATCTTTGGCGAGGGCGTCGTTGATTTAAAGATTTCGGATAACAAACATGAGTGTATTGAATAATTCTTGCTCTGCTTCATGCTGTGCAGAAGCTTGGGAGTTTCAGCTTGACCAAAAATTGGCCTTAATCTTGTCAAAAACGGATGTTATGCGAAAAATGGAGCTTCGTTGCAGCCGATTTTGTTATATTTGACTTTTTACACCGAATTCCGAGGGGACCATTCAAAAGTACTTCGTCATGGCCGAATTTCGTTATAAGCGGAATCGTTATATGTGGATTTAATTGTATTGTTATGACAGCTGAAAAACGACTGCGAGCTGACGAACGAACGGTACGATGGGCCGAAACTGTCGTCGAACGACTTTTGGAGGTCATGTATGTGGAATCGGAATGGATATGAACCATAGACTTTTATTGACCATGGAAGTACATATGATCTTTTCATGTGACGAGATTATGCACAAGTAGTTTGTCTTACCTCAGCCAAAGTAAAGTCAGATCACAGAAAAACGATGATAAGCGAGAATAAATCAACACAGTGCAAAAACATACAAAATAGTTTTGCAGCGCCGCACTGAGCGCCCGTTCGGTGGGCGCCTCTCACGTTTTAAAGTTCAGGCCGTTCCACGTTTGGGCGACCTTGTAGAATAACTGCCTTTGCGTGACAGCGAGACGACCCCGGGGGAGCTTCAGTGCTCCCACGCCTCGGTCCACAGCTCTGGTGCGGCGCCGCGACACACCCGCCTGGACGATGAAGAGCGCGCGAAGCTCAAGGGACGACCCCGGAGCGCGCGAAGCTCAAGGGACGACCCCGGAGAGCGCGAAGCTCTAGGGGCGACCCCGGAGCGCCCGGCGCCATGAACACATTGACAAGTTCTCGCCGACGATCCACGTCGCGCACCCTCGGCCACCGGAGGTTTTTGAAAGATGGCCCTCGTGGTCGCGACGACGAATACTGTTCACCATCCTAAGAGCAAGGTGAATGACTCGCCGCAGTCGAGCCAGACGACGCTCTGAGTCTCTATTCCCACACAGACAGACGGTACAGAATGTGAGGAAAAAGGAAAAAGAACGTGGGGAAGTGTGAGAAACTTGGAAAAATGTGACTTGCCCAACTGTCAGATGCTATTGCTTTAATGTCATTCTGACAGGGTGAAAGAGCCCGGAAAGCACTCCGAGTAAGTATGCTGCAAGAGTTGACTGCCACGCCGGCTTTTGGAGTGAGTGGTTCCTAAGCTTGAGCTCAGCTGCAAATGGTGCAACATGTCCACGGACTGGAAATTTTGGGAGGAGGCTGAAAGGGTTTGGACTTTTTTGTACGCAAGTCAGGATCCCCGCTTGTCAAATATTTTGATAAAAGGATATGACTGTGACTGGAAAGAAATGTCCAGAGTATAACGACACCTCGCAAGTACACTTCGGAAACCTTCAACCATGCACGTCCATAAAAATGGCGTAGGGGAGGAAACGTGAGTCTCCTGAGGAGTGCGAAACACTCTCTCCTAACGGACCGAGAGAGAATCCGAAATAAAACTCTGCTGTCTCATCGGATGTTTTGCTGACATCAACGCCGATGAATGCTGGGCATCATGTAGTTGTGCGTAGTTATAGACTGCAAAGGAGAACGTGCGCCATTTCATTCGAAACAGAAATCGACCAGCACTTTGGTGGCAGGGTCGTGGTTTGGATGGCTGGTGAAAGTCCATGGGCCTCATCTATCTAGATGAGTGAAGATACAAAACAATCATGATAACCGAAAACCAGTTATCGTGATTGTTTTCCGAAATTAATCTCCGAGTGGCAAACAACTGGCCAAGCGAACACAAAACATTGCTGCATTTTTCAACGACACTAATCAAAATTCAGACATCCAAGCACGTGAATGCAATCCAAAGCGGCAAACCCAGATCTAAGGAAACTAAACGGCATCACAGTATGTGTGATGCTTAGTGATATATCTACTGTTAATCAGGCTGCGGCGAGTTTTTACTGCGTTCTTTTTTCCACTACTGTGCTGTACTGGGCCAAGTTTCATAAAGTTCGTCGTGATATATTGTATATTGGGAGTTAACTGCAAGTCTATCACAGCACAAACGAAACAGGTACAGACACAGTCATTTCAGGCATAATTATGCTTAACGGCATTTGGACTTTGTCTTCTTAGTCAAGTGATTAGGTATCTACACATAACTGGCACCGCAAAATTTCTGCGACATAAATTCGGTACTGCTACTTCCCACACATACAATGCTTACTGTTGTAAATTGCGCATAGTGACAATTCATTAGTAAATCAGGGATTCAACGTTAAATTCATACATTTCAGCTTCGTATGGAGCGTATGCAACAAATTTAAACCCACCTAGGCCACATAAAGACGTCGGCCAACCATTGTTGGTTCACAGTTTTCACATGGGGCTCAGAGTCCATGCATGCAGTTAAAAACTTGATAACAGGTGGACGGTTACGTCGTGTGCAAAACTAAAACATACATGACTCTTTTTTCTTCGTGACGGCTCCACACATTCGGCCCTCGCCATCGTTATTTGCGGGTCATCCTCTTCAATGGATGACATGACTATCCAATATCCTTCAGTCGGGTCGTACGTGGCACTACATTTTAACATCATGATGCATCATCATCTCAAGTCGCCTTTGTTTAAAAGATGAACATTTGAGGGAATATTACAGATGGTATATTTCACGGTCTGGTGACCTCGTGAGGCATCATATAGCGCGGAAAGAGGGAAATCGCACATTTTAAGGCATTAGTCCTTGGTGATCCTTCACTGTTCATCACATGTCCACTTGTTCAGTGCCTTGTGCGCCGTCGTCGGCACAGGGCTAGGCCTCCTTGATGCAGCGCTCCATGAAGAACTGCACCTGCTTCGAGGTCCTGAGCACCCTAGGCTGTTTGAACTGGAGCAGGAACGTCTGCGTGGTGCTGATGACGTGTTCCCGGAACTCGGCGAAGGTACCGCGAGCCACCGACATCACCTGTCAGACAGGGCGGAACGGACCTCAGCCATCCGGCTAAGTCACATCTCGGCATGTCTGGTCAATCGGCCGGTGAGACATGACATGCCACAGCACGATTTGCACCGCTAATAAGACGATAACAGCAACATGTAACAAGAGAGATAATATTAATTACAAAATGAAGATAATAGTGTCACGGCAATAATTCATCTAAGACATTCCAAAACCAAAATGCAGATGCCTGGGTTATGTTTTCCAAGAGGTTAGTGTGAACATGAGCAAATCATTATGAACATCAACAAGACTGGAAAAATCCCTTGGCAGAGCCCGTTTCGTCAAGCATTTTTCATGATAAGAAAAGCTGCGATGTTCGTCGCAGAACAACGAAAGTTGATTTCACGGACGGTCACATAATGGATATGCCCTGAATGTACCCCGATTACCCCGTACAGCGTACCAATGATGTAGCCTGAATTTCCGTAAGTCATGGGGTGCTATCTTAACATGTCATTTACACCTGATGATACCCCTTTGACTTGACACATTTTTTTGCGATTTCTTTCATGTGTTTTGCGCTTTTGGGCGTTCAAAATGCCGTAAATGCTAAAAAACGGGTTGTCTTGCTTATTCTAAAAACATGATTTTCTTCGCTGTTACGAAGAGGTAAGGCATGATATCTTGGCAGCCATAAGAGCTAAACTCACCACAGCACGATTTTGGCAGACCGAAGCGAGATCATCAAATGTCCAAGCATTAAACCTAAAATTATAGACTCCGCGTCAACCAAACAAACTATTGGCACTGCCACGACAGTCACTGGGGGGAGGGGGCTCTGGACTCGAACAAATTCTGACTCCATTCATGATGACTGTGATGCTGCTGTGAAGAAGACACAGAAACATTGCAACTTTAGCCCACAGCCGATTGCTTCCAGAAGTTTAGCTTCGGCAGTCGTCTCAAAGGTGCCATGTTTTTTTCAGTTTCGCATTCGCCCTTCGTGCTTACCATCATTGGACCAATAGCGTTCTTGACTCGGAACGACTTGTAGACATAGTGCTCTTCGCATAGAATAGCGTCTATCTGGGAATAAAAATGTCAAGCATTAGAGCAGGGCTTCGAGAAGCATTAACATTTTGAAACAATAAAAAAAGTTTTGTTTCAAACTAAGCACTACAGGCAAAACAACAACAAATAGCTATAAGTGATTTAAGCTCCATAACCATTGGTCTATGGTGCCGTCATTGACGTGTGGGAGTCCTGCATGTGAATATCTCGTCTCGTCTCGAGATGTCCCACACTGTGGGACATGCATTTTATCCACCGACGTTTTTATTGTCCTATGGTTGCACTTTGAGAATCTGATCATATCCTAATTTCCTTGGACAATGCGGGCATTTAATATTTAATGCACATCTTGGGACTGTTCCTTGACAAATTAACGGGAATGACCCGTCTTTAATCCAATTTCCGTATGCCTCCTCCGATTTCTTTTTATTTTGCTCGTCTTTTCCAAAGACACCTCGGGTATTTTTAGGCACTACTTAGAGTAGAAGAAAAAATGCCGAAAAACGGGGTTTTCAGCAGCAAAGTTTTAAGGAGTATAGCACTTACAAAGGTATGACAGTATACGTAAATAACTTGGCAAGGATACAATATATATATTTTGGGAATATATATATATATATATATATATATATATATATATATATATATATGTTCCCAGCATCAACCTGTTAAAAACTTCTAAAAAAATGAAAATTTAGTTTACCTCATGACAAAACGATTGCCACTTGTTGCAATAAAATAGGACGGGCAGTTTTCGAGGTTTTTGGGAGGGTGGGGGGGGGGGCAGAATTAGCCCGCCATGCAGGAATGCATCCAAGTATTATGAGTACGAGAATAGGACTAGTACGTGTTTTGAGCTGAGATGGCTGATTTGTTGCTTGAATTTGACGTCGATAATTCAGTTATACATGACGTCCCAAAACTCTACACCTGATAAGCTTTAAAGCGTCCTGTCGAGGATTTTGCATGTGCCTTCGTCACCCATATCCGATTACCCATTTTCTTAGCAATTAAGTTGCAAATGTGACAGAATATCACCCTTAAATTTTTAGTCTTTGCAAAAAGAAGGGGAATTTTCCGTTGTGAGATAGTAGAGCTATTCGTTCCAAAGTGTTGTATCAATTAATGCTGCAAGGATAATTTGACGTCATTTCACAGTTAACCTGATGATGTGAGGGCCTCATCCGGTCACGTGTGAGTTCATAAGTCCTTCGCAACGTCAGAATGCATTTTCTGATCAAAGTTGAAAACCTCTAGGTACGTGTCAGAAAAAATGAGTGCTGAAAGCGTGATCAGCAACGCCTCCTGGACCTTTGTCCATTGGGACACTTTTCATGGGGACCAACCCAATCTATTTCTGAAATATGGACGGATGTGGGGCATCCCTTAAAACATTGGATCGCCGCAGCCATTCGGTAAGCGTGCCTGCTTCACTGTATCACCATCTCCTGTTGTTGTTCAATGGGTGTACCTCCGTCTGTCTCACAATGTCCTGCGCCATCCGGCGCTGCTGTTCGGTGGGCGTGCAGCCCTCGGTCTCACCATCTGGCGCTGCTCTTCAGTGGGCGTGCCGCCCTCCGTCTCCAGGAAGACCAGGTAGTGGGGCGGCTCGGGGCCGGAGTCCGGTCCCAGCACGCTCTCGGCCGTGGTGAAGTCGAGCAGCCGGAGGCCGTCCCAGCCGCCGGCCGCCGCCTCCAGCGCGCTCGTCAGGCTCGTCTCCGTCATCTTCTCGAAGTGGACGTTCAGCAGCTGGCCGGTCCTGTCGCAGCACTGGAGGGTCATCGCCCGGAGGCCTCGTCTCTCCGGCCTGGCTGGATGGCGGGACGCCCTACCGGCTATTACGCCGAGCAGGGCTCTCTGCCTTTACGGTCGTGATAGCTTGCCCACATTGTAAGATGTATATTAGCTCTTGGGGCTAATATACATCCATCGGTGGTGCCATTGTGAAGACGATCTGACTCAAAACGGATGTGAAGATTAGGAAAATAAACAGCCTTGTCGTCAGTTTGCTGCAGGCTCAGGAAAAGACAATTGGTCAAGGCCAGAACCTTTCGTAAACGGTCATTCAGGGATCTACCAGGCCGAGGAGTTGATCTTAGGAAAAACGCAGATGACGTCTAGCATGCCTACAGGCGTGGGTATTTTCCGACGAGGTTACTCGCCTGAACATGAAGTCGATCAGCGGTACCTGGTTGAAGAAGCCGACAACCTCGACCACGTCCCCGAGACGGTACCGGTAGAGACCGGACGTGTTCGTCAACACTATCTCGTACTGCCCACCGACCTTCCGAGACAAAGAGAGCCATGTCAGACAAACAACACAATTCCGCACGGTCAACCGCCAGCAGAGACAAAGACAGCCATGTCAGACAAACAACACAATGTCGCACTGTCAACCGCCAGCAGAGACAAAGTGATGCAGCCGGAACCCTATCTCTTTCTAACGATCGACTTCCTGATGCCCGTTCAGGAGACCATGAGTGATATGTTGCCCCTTTTCAGTGCGTGCTGTTGGATCGTCACGTGGCTGGGAGCGGTGGTCTGGACCCGTCAGCTGGTACATCTGTCACCATAGTTCGAGGCCTGCGACGTCAGTCCAGAACGACATGTAAGGATTTCCCTCCCTTTACTCGAAATACTATGTCCGGAATGGCCAATGTCTTCGTAGAACACAGGAAATGACCTTTAACAAATCAAACCCATCGACGTCACACTGTGCTTTTTTTGTTGCATCAGAACTGGTATGATTTCTGTGAATTGTAGTTGGAAATTCTGCCACAGACGTTTCAAAGAAGTGCACGATCCGATCCTGTGAGTTTTCGGCTCGTGGCACGCTCGATTGTTCAGAACATCGGCACGTGTCCGCGCCTGTGCTTCGTCTCGGAATGGCTGGTCGGCGTGTATGACTAGGCCGCGTCCCTCTCACCTCGACCTCGCTGGCCTGCAGGGTCTGCTCTCCCTCCAGCGGCGTGCCATGGTTGTCCACCGGCAGGAACTCGACGTAGGTGGCGTTCGGAATCAGCGCGTAGCCGGGTCTCTCGCTGCAGGGTCGGATGTTCACGCCCAGCAGGCCCTCCGAACAGATGTAAATAGCTGCGGAGCGCCGGCATGGATCGGGATACAGAGGTGTTAAAGGTCCGTGGCGCTTGGCATGCACTCCTATCGATGCCGCAAGAATGCCGAAAACGGAGGTGCGGTGCTTCCAAAACACCGCGCAGAGGTTCGCAGAGAAAGGCTTTAGATATTCAGTGTTCTTAAAGGGTGGACGTAGTTAGGTGGGTTAAGCTGTCAACAGGGCTCAAGTCTATGGAGATACAAGTAATCGGGAGACTGGGACCAGTAAAAACAAAACAACGTTCATCTCCAGTCTCAGCACGAGGTTAACGTCACCATGGTCAATGCTCACGTGATAGAACTGGCACTTCTCCTGTGTAGAAGAGACAGCGTTTCTGGTAAACAGCCATGGATGAGCCGGAGTGAAGCGATGTTATCACCTCCAGGTGTGGAAATATTCGCCGCAGGATGTTCTCGAAGCCTGTAGAATGTTTGATGAGTTTAGATTTCCCTCATGTACTGCAGCAGTAGCGGTGGAACGTGTTCCGACAATGGGGAACCGGCTACTTTTCTAGCCACTTCTTTTCATGCAGCACCATAGGGTTAGTGTTAAATTTCACCAGTTAAGTGTGGAGAGACACGTTGCCCCCCCCCCCCCCGTTCCGCCGCCTATGCACCGAAAGCTTTACAATGAAGAATTCCACCTTCTAAACCAGATGACTTTTCTGAAGCAAGAGAAACTCATTCAGGCACTCGTTTCCCCTGAGTGTCCAAACACAACATTTAGAGCAAAACAACGACAAAAAGAAACATTTAACATAGTGAAAAGTCAAACCACTGTGAAAGTTAAAAAAATCCCGTGCGAAGCCTCGAAACTTAAACCCGTCCTGGGAAGACCACAGTTCCATTGACTCATTTCATTCGACGTGTCGCCCCTCACCTTTGGAGAACTCCCTCTCCAGCTGGTCGGCGCGGACGGGGTCCGGCGTCAGCAGCGCGTTCAGCTGGTGCCGCAGATCGTCTCCGACCTGCACGTGGTCGCCGAGCCGACCGGTGCGCAAGTCGCGCACCAGAGCGCGCCACTGCCGCTCCAGGCACTGCATCATGCCCAGCAGACTGGAGGCGAACGAGCCGTACAGCTGCGCGACGTGGGCGTCCCGCAGGCCGAACAGCAGGCCCACGTAGAGCGCCGCCTGCTCGTCGGCCACGGCCATGGCGGCGTCCGGCAGCGTCGTCTGGCGGCGCTGCGTCGAGTTCTCCATCGAGCTCGCCATCACCGAGCCGATGCGCACGCCGCTCTCAGTGAATCGCCAGCGCGGCGCGCAGAACGTGCTCAGGTTCAGCCGCGGTGACACCGCCAGCAGCTCGCGGTGCGCGCCGTAGAAGAGGCCAATCATGTCCAGAACGAGTTGGTCCTGGCGGCCGGCGACAGGGACGATCTTGGCGCGGCCCGTGGTGCCCGACGAGCAGCCGAACATCAGTGGCTGCCGGCCGTCGCCGAACATGGCGGTAGCCTCGCCGCGCTCCACGCGTGACACGTACGCGGCCACGTCGGCGTACGTGGTCAGCGGCTGCGAGCGGCGGAACTCGGCCAGCGAGCGGATCGAGCCGAAGCCGTGGTCGCGGCCGTACGCCGAATCGGCGTTGGCTCGCACCTGCCGCAGCACGAACTCCTGCTGCGCCTGAGGGCGGGGGCCGGTCAGAGCAAGCCGCCAACTGCGGCCGCCCCTCGCTGCTACTGCGCTCGGCATGTTTTGGGCTACTGTTACCGTTCTGCGTTGTTGGCGGATGAGGAAAATGTCATGGAAGCAATTGTCACACAGCTCAGATTTATACACCTCTGAAGACATTTGTTTTGGACGCCGACCATTCTCAAATCTGCAACGTTCAAAGAATGACAAAAAAACAAAAACAAAAGAGAACAGCAAAATCTGGCTTGTTCGGCATTTTAACTGTGTATGTAGGTCCACCTTGGTACCGACTACGCAAAATATTCGAAATGTTTGTTCCATTGGTAATCATCGTTGGTATTTCCACGCTCAATTTTGCAATTTCGTGAGATGAAGATGACAGTAAAATCACAGTCTGCCAATACTGCGTATTTTGCAGGTGGTAGGCGATGCGAAAACGTCGAACAACTCGAACAAACGTTTCATACGTACAACTCGGACACTAGGATCACTGATTGTCATTTTCTTTTCAATGATGCGACCACAAAGAAATGGGGCATAAAACATTCCTCACTTTACTGAAAGGAGAAAGGACATCTTTTTCGAGCGATGCAGCGAAAAGCCATTCCAAATACTTTTTTGAAGAAACAGGGCGCTCACCTCAGGGAACCGTTTGGAATCTTTGACGAACTGGCGCCACTTGATAAACCCGAGTAGCTGGGCAGGTATCTTTAACAGGTACAGCGAGAAGGCATCCTTCCATGACAGAATCTTTGAGCGAGGCCGACGCAGAAAATCGGCCAGCAGAAGAACGGCCGAAGACAGCAGAACTGCAACAATTGAGATGTCGTGTCTATCTCTGGACACTAGGAACAAATAAAGCAAGAGGCAGACCAAAGACTTCTTTAGTACTGGACTTTGCGCGGGAAATGATCGTACTGCACAGCGGAACCCGAATCGTGAAATCTGGTTCTCAAAGTCAATCGCCATTTACTCGGTAACCAAGCAAGATATCAAATTGATTTTTGGCAGGTCGTGAGTTCATGGTACGGAGCAAATATCACGCAAATTTCGTTTTCATTTGATCACCAATTCTGTCGCGACATTGGAATGCTCACGTTCAACTCGACATTTTATGTGAGAAAGTCTCGCTGTTCCGCTACATGAAACTACAACTTCTAGCATCTTTCCCTTGGTTTGTACTGAGATAAAAATCTGCAGTTTTACGTGAGGTCAGTTCTTAGTGTCCTTGTGATGCCCTGAAAGTTTAACAGTAATAAAACATGCGTGTTCGGCTTCGCGCTAAACCAGGTAGGTTCATTTCCTGCATATATGTTAATCCGGCACCGCCTGGAAATGTCAAATAAGGCACCCTTCGGATTTTCTTGAATAACTTCTGAACCGTCGGAACCGTTAGAGTCAGCCCAACCAAATCTTCAGTACCTTTTGGGCAATCAATTCTACACATTTGGACGTCAAAATCTTTTCCATGCTAGGTCAGATCACGGAAATATGACGTCGTAAGTCAACCCTTGCATGTTTTTCCGGCTGTTCAGTCGTGCACGAACATGCTTTTTTATAATATTTGAGAGTATAATGCATGGACAATTTGGATTTGCATAGGAAACGATCCCCAAAAGGATATACAATCGAAACATGTCAACATGAAGGGCCATGCTAGGCCACATGCATGATAGCGACTGAACTGTTTCGCATCGTGGTCGATCAAGGACGTAGCCAGGGGGGCCATGGGGGCCATGCCCCCCTCCCTTTTGAGCCAGGCGGTCTACGCTTGGAATCTAGCGATTTGTAGGAATACGTAACAGGGATCATGCATATGTTGCAAAAGGAAACATTATATGTCCTGCGCGTTAAACATGATATAAACTGCATAAAATTGCCGTTTTTCCACCGAAACTTCATCTTATGCCAGTGGCATAAGATGAAATCTGATATTTGCCCCCCCCCCCCTAGGAGAATCCTGACTATGTGCTTATGGTCGATATAAGCTGTGACTGCTCCCTTTCCCCATCGTTCAAGTCAGACAAGCAAATCTATGTGCGCTTCTCAGCAAAGTTCACCAAGTGCAACGTGAGGTCAGTCAAGTCAGGTCACGACATAGGTAGGTGTCAAAACGAAATGAAATGCAATAGTGTCTGTGGAAGATCGTTCAGTAGTAGCAGACAGCAATTATTATTCCTAGTCAGGAAAAGAAAATGACTAATTGCTCTGACCTGGCTTGACCTTGACCCGCTAAAGAGCAGACAGAGCATATTTAATCATCACGAGATATCATTCCAGTTCTGTACTTAACGCATTTAAGAATCGCAGCGAGTAATGTTTGCTCTTTCTCAGGAAGAGTAATGCAGTCATATCTGATCTAACCTAGATTGACCTTGACTGGATAAAACTGAGGTGATGTAAAACTGATCATGAGAAAGTTTCTTTGCAATTTCATTAACATTTCAACTTTCATTAGTTTGGCACGTAGATCAAAACGGCTGCGAGTAAGTATCGGTTTTTGGCATGTAGAGTAAGACAAATGTTTCGTTTTACCTAGGCTGACCTTGACCTGGCATTTTTCAGCATACTGGCACGCATTGGATGCAGAAGATCGTGACCTTTCGTTTGATGCCCAATTAAAGGCTCCAAGACCACTATTACCGATGATATGAGGTACAAACCGATGTCAGTTTTTCCGACGTCGTGTTGTACGTTTTACGTGACCTGAGGCGTTATAAATCGGATGACCAGGGCCAACATAATATTTTCTGAATCGCAAGACTCAGGGTCATCGACTGATGGTAGACCGGCGCAGATCCGACGGTTAGATCCTCAGATAGCGGGGATGCCATTTTGACACTTCCCAGGCGGTCGCGGGAACAAAAACACGCTAGGCGGTGCCGGGTTAATACGCTTAATGGAAGTGAGGGGGGCACTTTTGTACTACCCACCTGTTTTTGTTGAAAATCTCTAGAACGGATCGGGGCTGGTCCCTGCTACTTTGTGAAATTTATGGCAACCAAAGAAGTCGTTGACTGACGCGAAAAAAAATCGAAAATTGACCGCAAATTTTTGAAGTATGAAGCATTTGAAGTCAAACAAACATAACCAAAATAACGGTTGTCGCTGACAAATGGGAACTTTGTGAAAGGACTGGCGTTCTGCGTAACATGATCGTTTGAACATAATCAGCCGACATCATTCTGGTATTTGTATAGATAGGTATAGATTTGCTTTGCAGCATGTCGGTGTGTATGAAATATGTATTAAAAAGACCCTAATAAAAGCACGTGGACGCACATTGATACTCTTGCACATACCAGGGTCAGTGAGGGTCAAGGCCATGAAAGGTGAAAGCCAACTATCTTGTGACCTGGTCCAGATTTGCTTTGGAACATCTGTATGAATCTGTGTGTCGATCTGTATGAAATATACATTCCAAGACTCTAATGAAAACATGCGTGCGCACACTGATACGCTTATAGATACCAGGGCAAGTGCAGGTCAAGGTGACCAAAGGCCAAGGCTAACTATTTTGTGACCTGGTGCAGATTCGGTTTCAAGCATTTCGACTTGTATGAAATATGCATTCAAAGACCCGAATAAAGACACGTCTGGCACAATGATACGATTGATTGATTGATATTGGGTTTAGAGGCGTGCCTCGACCTGTTGGTCATTATGCGTTACCTGTAAAGTCTATGTGAGCTACGTTACGTTAGAGTGTATGTGGCGATTTTAACCCGCCCCCGACTGGGAGGGGGCAGTTGACAGCCCCCCTGAGGTTTTTTGGGACTGCGAGAGAACGAACAAACACAGAGTCACCAAACTTTGTGCCCCTTTCGCTTCATCACTTCTACACCTTGTCTCAAAGTTTTGACCTCAGGTCAGGTCAGTTGCTTGACCTGGGTCAGGTCAAACAGACCTATGTCAAAAAAGCTTAGCGCCCTCTAACTTTTTCGCAAAACAAGATATCACAATAATACTATCAGGGATTAGTGATCTTGATGGATGCAACAAATCTGCTATCTCCCATCTGTTGAATTATGGGGGGATTTTTGCGGATTTTTCATGGAAAAATCCGATTTTTTCGGAATTTTCATGGTCATTGACCTAAGCTCAAGCCCATTTTTAAGACATTTCGTTGTTTTTTTTCGGAAACTGACGGAATATTTCATAACATTTTAGTGTGGAGTGAAGAAGACGCCTAGTTACCGTCATTGGGCAAAGTATCAATGAATTCCAGCCATTGACCTGACACGAATAACTGTAGTGAGCCAAAATGTATCACCGTCAAAATCAGCGATAATTACTCAGGATGGGTAGAAATTGGCAGAAATAGCTTGCAGAGACGTAAGTAATACCAGGAACCTCAAAAAGTATTCTAAAAAAAAGTATGAATGCTAGTGATTGTTTGGCAGTCTGGTGTGCTCACTCGTTGCCTCTGATGTTTGCGTGTCCCGGTGTCCAAAGGAATGAAATGTTGTTTACGTTAGGGGACGCTTGCTGTTGTATGCAATCAATGAGGTGTTGTGATGGATCAGCCGTATTGCTGATGGCTTGAAGTACTGATTTCAGATCGGGGCAGACAACTACGTTAACCATGTTGTGTCTGATTGTCATGCGAATGGCTATCAGGATGGCTATGGCCTCTGCAGTGAAGACTGATGTTTGGTCCGGGAGGCGGTTGCTGAGCTCGAAGCCAGGCGATGAGAGTCCAAATCCGACTTTGTCGTCAATTTTGGACCCGTCTGTGTATATGAATGATTTGTGATTGCTGGCAGTGGTGTACTCGTGGAACTTAGCGAGTATCTCTGTTTGAGTTACGTCTGTTTTTCGTTCTGTGAGTAGGTATTCTACAGTTGGTGGCTTGTGAATCCAGAATGGCCTGAGGGACGGTCTGGGTGCAGTGGGCGGTACGGCAAACTGAAGGTCTGCCAGAGCCGTGCTTATTTGAACGTGAAATGGTGGGCGTTTGCGTGCTGCACGGCTCTTGTCCAGTCCGCCGTGTTTGAAGCAAGACTGTGCCGGATGGCTTTCCGTGGTCTGAAGTGTTTTCTAGTACCGACACAGTTATTTTGTTCGCCTGGTCCGTGGTGATGCGATGTCCGTGTCGGCCAGAAGTCTGACGAAGGGAGTAAAGTGCGTTCTGCGTAACATGACCGTTGGAATATAATCAGCCGACATCATTCCGGTATTTGTATAGATAGGTATAAATTTGCTTTGCAGCATGTTGGTTTGTATGAGTTATGTATTCAAAGACCCTAATAAAAAACAGTGATACTCTTACACATACCAGGGTCAGTGAAGGTCAAGGCCATCAAAGGTCAAAGTTAACTATTTTGTGACCTGGTCCAGATTTGCTTTGGAACATGTCGATCTGTATGAAATATGCATTGCAAGACTCTAATAAAAACATGTGTGCGCACATTGATACGCCTATATATACCAGGGCAGGTGCAGGTCAAGGTCATCAAACGTCAAGGCTAACTATTTTGCGGCCTGTTCCAGATTCGTTTTGCAGCATTTCGATTTGCATGAAATATGTATTCAAAGACTCTAATAAAGACACGTCTGGCACAATGACACGATTGATTGATATTGGGTTCAGAGGCGTACCTCGACCTATTGGTCATTATGCACCGATTGCAAAGTCTATGTGAGCTACGTTGCGTTAGAGTGTATATGACAATTATAAAGATAGCGCAGGTGTTCCATTTAACGCTATAGGATGAAAGAGTGGTGGATACAAGTGCTTTTTTACGTTGGATTGTATGTGTGTGAGCGAAATTAAGATGCCGCTTGTAATATCGGCATGGTGTAGGGCCTCCGTGAAGCCGAGGCAAGAAGCGCAGGGGGAAGAGGAAGGGAGTCGTCGCCTTTACTACTGTCAGTTACGTTTCTTTTAGCCCTCCTGAAAAAATAAATTTAGGTTATGCTTTAGCTTGGTTTTGCCAAGGTGCCGGCACATGGCCTTCTCCTCACGAAAAGCACCGAGGGGTCTTTATCGTGCAGGCTAGAAGGAGATTGCCCACACCGCCTCTTACGCTGGTTAAGCGTTCACCCTGTCACGGCGGGTGTTGCGGAAGAAAGGAAGGAGTGAGGAGGATTTGCAGTGTTGTGTAGTGGGTATGTAGTGTAGTGTAGCGGTGCTGCCTGTTGGTTTGAGCCGATAGGTCGCGCGGTCCCCACGGATGCCCCTGTGCGCGCGGGCGGGGCCCGGGACAGATTGACCAATAAACAAAATGCGCGATCCTGGCCAAGTTCCCGTGAGGCAGGTCACCGATACTGGTAGTGTGTGGTACTGTTTGTTGTCGGGCAGATATTGTGTTCGAGTTCTGATATTGTGTAGTAGTTGCAGTAGGCCTGGGTGTTGATTACCAAGGAGGGTGCTCAGGGTGAGCTGATTTTTTTTGTTGGCAGAAGGCCTTAATGGGTCATTTTTGTGCTTCAGAATCCCTACATTCTAGCAGGAGGTGACTAACGTTAAATCATGTGTTGCAGCTGTTACATTGTGGCACTTGGTGAGAGCTGTCCTCTAAGACTGGTTGTGTGTATTTTGTGCTACCCGTTCTAAGTCTGGTGAGGACGACTTCTTGACGCCAGCACTTTTGATTTGAAGTGTCCCAGGCATCAAGTGTGGGTTTGATTGCGTACAGGTGTCCGTGGTGGTTTTGTGTCCAGTTCCTCTGTTGCTTTTGATGGATGCATTGCTGCAGTGCTACCTTGCAGTCGTCCAGTGACATTTTTATGTCAAAGCATGAGTCGAATGCTAGTGATTGTTTCGCAGTCTGATGTGCTCGCTCGTTGCCTCTGATGTTTGCGTGTCCCGGTGTCCAAAGGAATGAAATGTTGTTTACGTTAGGGGACACTTGCTGTTGTATGCAATCAATGATGTAGTGTGATGGATCAGCCGTATTGCTGGTGGCTTGAAGTACTGATTTTGAGTCGGAGCAGACAACTACGTTAACCATGTTGTGTCTGATTGTCATGCGAATGGCTACCAGGATGGCCATGGCCTCTGCAGTGAAGACTGATGTTTGGTCCGGGAGGCGGTTGTCGAGCTCGAAGCCAGGCGATGAGAGTCCAAATCCGACTTTGTCGTCAATTTTGGACCCGTCTTTGTATATGAATGATTTGTGGTTGTTGGCAGTGGTGTACTCGTGGAACTTGGCGAGTATATCTGTTTGTGTTACGTTTGTGTTTTCGTTCTGTGAGTAGGTATTCCACAGTGGGTGGCTTGTGAATCCAGAATGGCCTGAGGGACGGTCTGGGTGCAGTGAGCGGTACGGCAAACTGTAGGTCTGCCAGAGCCGTACGTATTTGAGCGTGGAATGGTGGGTGTTTGCGTGCTGCACGGCTCTTGTCTAGTCTGCCATGCTTGAAGCAAGACTGTGCCGGATGGTTTTCCGTGGTCTGAACTGTTATGTAGTACCGACACAGTGGCTGTGTTCGCCTGGTCTGTAGTGATGGGATGTCTGCGTCGACCAGAAGGCTGACGATGGGAGTACAGTGCAATGCTCCAGTGCCTACTCGAATGCTGCGGTTTCGTATGGTTTCGAGTTTTTGTGCTAGAGATGGAGAAATGCTGTTGAAAATGAAGCCATTGTAATCCAGAATGGGTCTAATGATGGTCTTGTAGAGTCTGAGTAGTGTTTGCATGTCTCATCCCCAGTCTGTTCCTGAAAGGCAGCGGAGGATGTTGAAGCGTTTCGCGCATCATTTCGTGAATGCTTTTGATGTGTTGTTGGAACGTCAGTTTCTCGTCTAAGTGAAATGCCAAGGAATTTGAAGCTTTTGACCTGCTCTATGGCTTCGCCATGGATGTGCAGGTTGAGACTGTGTGGTCCGGTGGCGCGATCGTATGCGACTACTGAGGATTTTTCTGCGGACAGGAATAAAAGTGTGAATAAAAGGTGAAGGTAAAAGGATTTCGTACACCACGTCGCAATGTGGAATAGTCCGGATTTTACGGTGTTTTCAGCTTTTAGGAGGCAGTGGTGAGTGGCGCAAATGGCCACGTCGTCCGCAAAAAGTGGAATAGTGTAGTGCTCTGCAGTGGAAGTCGTCAAACATGTCGTTGATCACGATGAGCAAGAGTGTTGGTGAAATGACGCTTCCTTGTGGAAGGCCCGATCCTGTGCTCCATTGCTGGAGGTGGTGTTGCCGCATCTGACCTTTACTGTTCTATCCCGAAGGAAGTTCAGTAGAAAGTGTGCTAGGTGTCCGCGTAAACCTAGCTTGTAAAGTTTGTGTGCAAGTGCGGACTTCTGGACTCGGTCTAATGCGGCCGTAATGTCTAAATATGCAGCCAATGTGGTGCGTTTATAGTTGATTCCGTGCTTGATGTCATGTACTATGCGTATGAGATTGTTTGCGGTGGACTTGTGTTTCTTGAATCCGCATTGGTGTTCGTCGAGCAGTTTTTTATCTTCCAAAAAGTGTCGGAAGCGTGTGTTTACCATGCGCTCGACGAGTTTACTGGCGCAGCTGGTGAGTGATATTGGCCTTTTTGGTTGATTGTGGTCTTTTTTGGGCTTTGCCGGGGGAATGATTATACTTTACCGACAATTTAGCGGAAAAGAGCCGTTTAAAAAGAGATAGTTAATGGCCTTTAACAGGTACGTTAAAGAAACTACTCAAAAATTTGTTTTTTTTGTTTGTCTGAAAAAAACTGGTAATGAATGTCGTCCGGACGAACCGACGTGTTGCCGCACTTGCTGAGGGCAAGGCGTAATTCATTCATTGTGAATGGTGTGTTGTATGTTTCAATGTTTGTTGAATGAATGTTTGCGTTTGCCGCAAGTGTTCGAAGTGAGGTTGTTGGTGTTGTGTCGTAAGTGTGGTTTGCAGATACGTTGGTGTAATGAGTTTTGAAGTGTTCCACGACGTCGCCAGGTTCTGTGATGTGCTGGTTGTTTACTGTCAGTTGTGGAAAGGGACCTGGCGGAGGGCGTTTTAGGTGAGAGCGTTTCATGAGGGTCCAAATGGTGTCTGTGGGTGCAAATCGATTGAATGCGGATGAGTGTTCTTGCCAAGATGATCTCCTCGCTCCACGTATGGTTGAGCGACAGAGTGTTTTTGCTCGGCGGTTCTCCAGGAGATGTGCTTCGCACTTCACCCTTTTGTACCACTTTAGAGCTGTGCGTCGTTTCGCGATCGCTTGCTGGCATTCCGGGATCCACCAAGGCGTTGATGCTTTTTTTGTTTTTTTTTTTTTTTAAGATTTGGGGATGGTAGCTTGTGTTGCTGAGCTGATGGCTCCTAAGACCTCACTTATGGTGTGGTCTACTGAATTTACTAATGTGAGGTCCACCATAGCCTCGTTTTTTGGCCAGCCCGCCCTTTTCAGATTACATGTGGGTGCGTGAAGTTTTGTATGATGGATTGTGACGGAGGTGAACTTAATGTGGATCGGGTAGTGGTCGCTCAGCCCGGGGGCGTTCTCTACGGACCATTTAAAAAAGTGACTAATTTGCGGGGTGCAGCACGGAATGTCGATAGTGCTGTCAACGGCTCCTAGTCTAGGGTTGTGTCTGGTGGCGGCCCCGGTGTTCAGTAGTGTGAGATTTTGACTCTCGATAAATGTGTGCATGGCATGTTCTCTGTTGTTTGTTTTGTGGTCCCCCAAGCTGGGTTGGTGTGCATTTATGTCGCCCAGGATGAGCAATGGATATGGAAGTTGTGAGATGAGACTGATGAGGTCTTGTGGTGTGGGGTCTGGGTCTGAGGTTGGAATGTAGATTGAAATAATGGTGGTTTGCACGTGGTTGATGTTTAGCTGCATAGTTACGCAATTGATCTGACTGTCTACTTTAATTATGCTGCGGGGGATGCTGTTAGCAATGAAAAAGGCAACAACCCCCTTTCTGGTCGGCCCGTTGACATTATCAACGTGCCATGTGAAGTTTGAGATGCGGGTCCAGTAGGAATCTAAATCTCGCAGGGCAGTTTTCTGGAGGTCGGCCAGGGCAAGGTTTTTACGTTGTTTTAATTCAGATTTAAATTCAGTAAAACGGGATGGAATGCCGCCCACATTCCATTGGAGGATGTGTGTCACAATGATAGGCATATGTATATGTATATGTATATATATATATATATATATATATATATGTATATATACTGGCTCATTATAACGAAATAACTTTAGCGCAAACATTTGACATAAAGCTTACTCTGAGACAAAAAATTTCACCCAAGGCCAATGTCCTCGCTTCACTTCTTTTGACCTTGCTGAGGTTAATAAGTGATCAAATGTATCGATGTTGGCTGTCTTCACTAAAAATACGCCAAAAGATGCGTTAAGCGCCCTTATTTGACTGAAGCTACACCCCTATCCTGTGTTTCTCGAAATCATCTGCAAAAAATGCAAAAACCACTCCATAGGCCAATGGCATGACGTGACATCGACCCGAAATCCGCGGGCAAGACGCCAAATAAATGTTTTTTTCACGTTTTAACGCTCAAACACGCTCTCTTTTCCCGTTTCGTACGTAGAGCCGTAGGGAGTGGCCTGTACGTGCCGAGAAAGCGTCCAAAGTTGATCTTTTCGACTTCATTTGACCTTGAAGATATTGATCTAGGGTCATGAAAACTGCACACCATGTAAATCTTTATTACCCTATCCTACCCGCAAAATATCATGTTTCTAGCTTTTTCTGTTTCTGAGACAGAACGGAGCACTATTCCCCCCCCCCTTTCAGTGAGCGCTAGCGCAAAAACCCCTTCCTCTGCGCGTCTATGTACAGTATTCAGTGTACAGTATACAGTATACTTGGTGAAATTGCTTCCTGAAAAGGTACTATTCCAAATATGTGCAAGGCACTCAAATAATTTCTTATAACATAAGACATTATTCGTATGTGCATTTCTACAGTGTCCAATTTACAGTGGCGTTTATAAGACATTTACAACTAAGCTAAACACAAACTCAATGTACAAAATGTTCACTCGTCGCCCAGTTAAGCTCACATAACATTCATCCCACTACTTCTTCCCGCCGGTTGACCTCCACCTCTTGTCCTTGCTCTGGTCTCGACTGGCAACACCACTCCCCTCATTGCCAGCATGGACGTTCAGATGTTGATGTAGCCCAGTCAGGACCATGTCCCTGTACGCTTCGCCACTGTACAGCCCATGCAGCCGGCTGCAGCTCATGCTGCGCATGAGCGCCGTGACCACATCGAGCGGTGGGTTGAGAGCGTTCAGCGAGAGAGCCCACTGGCGGTCACACCAGCGCCAATACCGTGCCCCGTGCCACGACGCAGCGCTGCCCAAACTACGCTTTCAAGAATTCGATGGCTCTCCAAGTAGACCGGGAAGTCAGGAGCAGCTCCTTAGGCGGATCAGGAGTCAGCAGCGGCTCTCCAAGTGGAGTGGGAGTCAGCAACGGCTCCCCAAGTGGAGCGGGAGTCAGCAACGGCTCTCCAAGTGGAGCGGGAGTCAGCAGCGGTTCTCCAAGTGGAGTGGGAGTTAGCAGCGGTTCTCCAAGTGGAGTGGGAGTCAGCAGCGGCTCTCCAAGTGGAGTGGGAGTCAGCAGCGGCTCCCCAAGTGGAGCGGGAGTTAGCAGCGGCTCTCCAAGTGGAGCGGGAGTCAGCAGCGGTTCTCCAAGTGGAGCGGGAGTCAGCAGCGGCTTTCCAAGTGGAGCGGGAGTCAGCAGCGGCTCCCCAAGTGGAGCGGGAGTCAGCAGCGGCTCTTCAAGTGGATCGGGAGTTAGCAGCGGCTCTCCAAGTGGATCGGGATTCGCTAGCAGCTCTTGAGGCGGACCGAGAGCAAGAAGCGGTTTTCCAAATGGACTAGGAGCCGGCGGCTGCTCCCCTAGTGCACCGGGAGTCAGTAGCAGCTCCTCAGGTGGACCAGGAGTCGGCAGCGGCTCCCTTGGAGGTCAGTAAAAGCTCCCGAGGCGGCCCGGAAGTCGACAGGTTCCCAGAGCTGATAACTCCGAGTCCCATTCTGCTTAGACGTCATACCTACGCGCTACCTCCCGAACTGTTCTAACTGAGCGACGTGAGACAAAGAAGGGCTTAGTGGGGATCACAAGCGGTGGCCGACCAGTTTTGGAGGTGGCTGAAGGAGTCCGTGCCTACGCTGACCTGTTGTCGGGAATGGACAGCAAGCTATCGAGCAATGCAAACCGGCGACTTGGTATTAGCTGCTGATGACTGCGTGCCGCGAGGACACTGGCCCTTGGGCCGCATAATGCAAGTCCTACCAGGTGCAGATGAGCGCGTGCGCTCGGCGCGTGTGCGCTCACGCGGCAGACTCATACACCGACCGGGAAACACACTAAGTTTGTTGGAAGAGGCAGCGGGATACGATTGATTTGTATCGTGATCTGTGTGGACAGTGAGCTCGTGTTGCACGTCTTGTGTAGCTCTCACCCTGTCTGGGAGTGGAAGAGGATGTGATCGACAGCATTGCAGACGCCCTCTAGTTTTTGCTGTGCGAATTCGCGCGGGGCTATTTCTTTAACCCAAACATTGAACTAGACCGAGCGGACTGGCAACGACTGTTGGGCAGACGCTGAACGATTTCGATTTTTTGCGTTTGGACCGTTAGTAACGTCGTGAAGTGATTTTTAAGTTTAAACAAGCTGCACCATCCGGTAAGAAATAACAAGAGGTAACGTCACCTCTAAACTTAGCAGAGGGAGAGTGGATGGGCACAGCTACAATTTTGCCCCCTCCAAAACTAGCGGCTGGATCTGGACTTGGACGACGCTGCTCGGGCACTGCAGGACTGGCGGCCAGAAACCGGAGCCGGCTTAGCAACCGCCATTCTCAGAATAACCGTTCGTCCAAAGCCCGGATATAGAGAAGTCTTTGGACAAACATTTTTGAAGAAAACAGAGAAATGGTCAGAAACAGTGCTGCTGATGCAGGCAAGTCAACAAACAGTCAACACAAAATATGGCGTAGGAGTCAAAAAAGGACATTTGTTTTCCCGACGACTTCAGTTATTTTTAATTTCAGTAGAACCCCGTACAGAGGACGAGCGCTTAGTGTACCCAACAGATCTCTCTAAAAATCCTTGGATTCTTTTTACTTATCAGTAATAAAAGTAATGGTCAACGACTCCTTTGAAAAAACTAGCATTTTTATTGCTCAAAAACGCGGTTGCGCCTTTCCGTACATCTTAACGATCAAATTAGCATAAACACTAGGACTTCGCTCCTTCCATTAATTACTCAGCGGACGGGGAGCAAGGGCCGTGACAGATGTTGCGCTTTTGGTCAAGAGTCTCAAAAGGCGTTACAGAGGGAATCTGGGGTGCAAAATACGGAAAACGTTCTACGCTGAATATCCAAGTCCACAATTGGCAGTAGCTTCTCGACTAATTTTGCGCGTGTTCCACCTCTGCCGCACTCTCAGCCTCCTTCGAGGCCGCTCAGCTCGCCTCACCAGAGCCTGCGCCGACCGTCAGGGTCCAGAGGACGGACATGCTGCAACCTCAGACCGGACCCTCCTGTAGCGCTCTGAGGACCAGGACCGGGTCGCGGACTGCACTGGAGACACTGCACGCGACCGCCACCGGAACCCGACGGTGGGCGCCGCGCCACCGCAGCCGCCCCGGCGGCGGCACCATCGAGTGAGGCCCCACCTCGACCGCAGGGGCGGCCCGAGCCGCTCCTGATACGGCCTGATAGGCCAACGGAGGCCGGGACCGTTCTTAAGAAACGACCATTCTGAAGCTATGTCTAAGGTCTACACGCAGCTGACAGCAATTCACGGTCGCGAAACCGAGCAAACTTTGTTGGATCTAGTGAATTCTTGACAAATTTTAGTAAGTCCATCGGTGACTGCTGGCATGCCCATTTCATAACGTAAGATACGAATGCGTGACAATGCGATATCAATAGACCAAGAGCAAACAAAGAACGACCTGCTATCAGTCGTCTCCTCTGTTCCGTTGTCTCTGAACGCATGGCCCTATCACGACGCCTTGATTACAGTACAATGTTTCGGACGACCAACGTAAAGGTTCGGTGCGCGGCACTTGCCAATCGTTTTTGCGCTCTCTGCACAACCGTTACTCCAACTTGTTTTCAGCCGCCCCTTGTAAGGCCGATGTCCGCGACTTGCAAACAGTGGCGGTTCGTGGTCTCACAGACACCTGAGGCATAGCGCAAGTGTGACCCAAGCTGTCTTTAATACGGCTGTATCTCCAGTTTACGTTGTCTAACTATTAAACGGTAAATGGTATCTCACCCATCAGCATGGCTGGCGATCCCGGAGGTTGCGGATGGTGTCCGAGTCCCCCCCCCCTCCGATATTCAGGGATTTTATTTTCAGGTCTATGGCAATGACTGGAAAGAAACGGTCTAAAATCCTTTGTACATCCCACCCTCCAATACCCCTCGCACCACTTTCGTTGTTTTGTCTGCATCTACAAAGAAACCGTGCACCGCCTTCTCACCACGACGAGCTCTCACGACAGACCGCTCGCGCCCAGAGCCCCAGGCGGAAGGTTCTCTCCCGCTTCCATAACGGATATATGATCGTCACTGCTGCGGGCATACAACCATTGTTGCATCATTTGTGCACAGAGTCAAAGTATATATCTAAAATTTTAAGGTAAGACGAAAGGTAAATATGCTTCAGTGAATAGTCACCTTATATATTCAGTTAATAAACAGCCTCCGATATATACCGTCCAGGAGACACTGGATTAATTATGTTATATAAATCATTCACAAATCAAAGAGCATGCTACATTCAACGTTTCGGCCGGGGACCATCATCAGGAGTCTGATGATAGCCCCTGGCCGAAACGTTGAGTCCGATGTACTCTTTGATTCGTAACAACTGATTAAAAGAACAGTACTAAACAATGTCTAAAAGACAGGAGTGCTTAAGAGTCATTCTTCAAGGCATTAACCAACGAACACATTCCTTTCTCCGCCACTGTTGCTAGCTCGTGCAGTCGAGCATCCTTCGTCGGTGAGTCCGACGGCTGTGTCGCGACGGCGGCGGCCAGACGCAGTGCTACGTCTCGCCACACAGGGCAAGAGACGCTTTCAGCTGCGCTGGCGGCGGTTGACGTGCAGTTTGGCTGTAAATACAGTGCTCACCGGAGCACGGTATTACAATTGGATTCTAGCGTTGGTTGAGGCGAGTGAGCTGCCTCGACGCCCTTTCACCGGATGCTCACGAGTGCAGCTGGGGTACAAAGCGGCATGGGCGTCTTTGCCTGCATGTTCACTTTTGCATGGATGAATGCGGGAACAAAATGAGCGTATTTCTCCATTTTAATCGTGCATTTAGTTTCATAAATGGTGTTATTAAATACACATTACCTAAGATTTTAACGACACATTTTGCATTTTATTTTTGGCGAGGAACTGCTTCGGTTTCGTCTAACGACGACCCGCCATTACACTACCTCCTTTTCGCGTCGTAAACGTTCTATTATGGCAAAGCAAATTAGAACGACTGAACTGTGTTATATCAAATGCTTAAGCGACTGTAGCTTTTCTTAAGATGCGATTTGTGTACAGAGCGCAGTTCGGAATATACTCATGCTCGTTTATATAATTTGCTTACGGCTCTACAGACGTAAAGCTGATTCCGCGCATCGCGCGGCAATGATTGACATGATCTACATGTCTGTCACTGTTAACATCGAACCGAGGCCAATACTGCCCTAAGACATCTTCACGCCACGTGACGGCAGCCGTTGCGAGTCAAATGGCGGCTCCACGCGCCCAGGGCCAAGTCGAGCACACATGGTACGAAATTTAATGAACCGAACACGCTACTGGATTTTCCGGTCACCAGCGGCTGAGAGAATGAAACATTGGACGTTGCTGACCTGTCCGTTAACGTGAGCTGAAAACTACATGGACTGCAAGTAGTTGAGTTTTTGCGATACTTATGCGTCGGACAGTAGAATGCGATTGACTGCCAGTGCAGATAATTATCTGAAGGTAACAAAAGCACGTACTTCCCCCTCCAAAAAAGCGCCTGACGTCGTCATTCACGAAGAAGATCGGTGCTGCATGTTTCGGGTGCATGTGTGTACCGCACACGATCACGTAACGAGTATCCGGCCTGGTCATTGGGTTCCGCACAGATACTCCAGAACCCAGTCGATCACGTTCCATTGCGCGGGGTCTCTCCATTATGTTTGCTTTAAGATACCGGAGCAATGTATGATGGGACTAGGCGCTAGGCACTCCAAGCTAGCGCAATTTGCACGCGACCTCGGTTCAGCGGAACCCTAGTTCTGAGAATTCTGACCTCGTTGTTCCTCAAGACTCTCCACGCAGAAAATGTATTGTAAACGGCGCATTGCGACAGTCACTCCCGGTACGCCATTTATTGTCTGTTCAACCGACATGATCCGCATGATGTATCTCATTTTCTGCTCCAGCAGCTGAGTGCGTTCCGACAGTTATTACCAACAGTTATTTTTCCCAACGTTTTCAGTCGTTGAGGGTTGCCATCATCGAGCTAGCAAACCAGTATGAATGAGAACAGCTGTGGCAAGTACACAGCCTTACATGAGCAGCTCATAAACATCTCCCTGAGAGAATACAGCCCCGTGGTCGTGTCTGAGGTCTTCATGAGAATGTGCTGGCGTCACGTGTATGACCTTTCCGGGGCGACGTGCTCGGGTTACCTTGCGACGAGGCGCAAGCGCAATGCAGGTACGGATGCGTATCGTTTCCGCTACCACGGAGCTCCGTGGTAGCGGAAACCATAAAGCCATCGTGTCGGCCGAAAACAGCGACGGTAGCAGCATGTGGGGATTCAAGAACGTTGTTCGAAGCGAGAAATAGGTATTCCAGTGACATAACAGGTAGAAAGATGGTTTTGAGCAGCATTGGTATTGGCCAAAATGAGGAACTTCGGATGCATCGTGTACATGATGACCATTGGTTTAGTTTGTAACGAGATACGCAATAGGAATTTCTTTTTATCCATGTAAATACCACCATTATAGAACAATACGTTTATATATATTTTTATTATCTATGTGTTATATCTATTTATGCTATACATTTCCATTCGTTCATAGCTTAGGTGATTCCATCGGTACAAAACAACAGCTCTCTTTTCATGCGTCTTGGAATATGATTACTACGTAGAGTTATCGAAAGGGTTGAAACGTTACCGCACTATGTACTAACGCACTGCCTCCTGCTGACACATGCTAACGAAGTTCCACCGGTACGATCGAGTCGGAGTTGCTTAAGGTTTGGCGTTGCGCTGCACTGTGGCACGAATTATCCTGCGGGCAATTTGACATTGAATCCATAGAATGCATCAGAAGAATGAATCTGAAACTATTTCTGGTAGCATCAATAACTTTCAGGAGCTTTGACCATTGGCTGCAGTGAAATGCAGCGTACATCTTGGCGAATCTATCGTGTTGCTTTTATTTTGAGCTTTTGATGAATGCCTTTCCTACAAGGAAGTTCTTTCTGTCGCGCACAATTGGAGCTAGTCGACATGCGCATATACCTTGGTGGAGGAAAGGAATTTTCAGTTCTGTGATGAATGCACTTTGGTGCTGTTGCAGCTGCTGGTGTGGTGGTGCTGGTGCTAAATGCACTTGCTCACTGCTCTGTGATGTTCCTGTTTCCACTACAAAAAATCCCTTTTGTCGTGGGAGCAGGTTCAGGGCATAGGTCTTCATCTCACCGGATTGTACTCAAACCTCACCGATTTCATTTCTTGACTCACCGCAGTCATCAATCGCCCTTTTTCGGTTTCAGTTTCGATCAATCAGTCTAGCCTGGTGACTTTGTGCGCTGTTGAAGTCATACGACAAAGTACAAGAAAAAACAAAACAAGAAAAATTAAAAAATTCGCCGAAGCATTTCTATTGATCATCACAAGTAAAACGAGATCAAGTCGGATAAGCAGCTCACAGATGACTTAGGGGAAAGTGAGGTAAAGCGCTCAAGTTAAGGAAAAATGGCAATATCATATGTGGTTGCCATGCTGCAGAGGAATGAAGGGTATGGTAAGGATCTCTGACAACTTGGCTACCTGTTGTGGAACACCTGTTTTGAAGGAATGATTCTAAAATAGATTAAAATCGTTTTTTCCAAAGCGGTTTAAAAGGGCGATTTACCCCCTACATGGGGTAAAGCGCCCGCTGGTGTGGGGCAAAACGCCCCCGGACCAAAGCTCCGCCATAACCGCGAAATTCTGTATCTTACTCCGATATGATTTCTCTAGAACGATGAACGAGCAGTTACCATCTGTATTGTTATTCCAAGCACACGTTTACCAGCAAAACCAAAGAGTTATGAACTCGATGCGCAAGCAGTAGCACATCAGTACCTCTAGCCATCTCAAAACGGACAGGTCACCTAACTCTGACCTCTTCAGTTTTGAAAGCCGGAGAATTAAGGTGTAGTTTTTTACTGCCAGACTTTACTGTTATCGACTTTGCGTTGACAACACGAAAAAGACGAGCTTGGTCTGTGCTGGCAAAATTGCATGCCTTAAAGTCATCCAAACGTGGCAGTGTGAATTCTTGGACAAAAGGTCTGTCAACAGGCATTGCTTGCAAAGTAAACTTGCTGGAATACCTGAGTGCACGTAGAAACAAGACCTGTACCTTCCACCTGCAGAAACGGAATGCCCAAAGGCTCTTCGCTCGCTACGACCTGCAAGGACAAGAACACCATATCGCGTTCCTCAGAAATGCACCGACGTATCTACCAAACAGAACTGGGGTTTCCCACTGGCATCCGCCAGTCTACAATGGTATATCAGCGAAGAAGAAGAAGAAGGACTGTCACAGAGAACGAAGAAACATTACGTTTTAGAGTAAAATCGCCCCTGCTGCTTGCACGAGTGACTTCCACTGGTGGCTATGACTTCTTCTGTAAGTCTGACGGCAGATGTCACAGACATACCACTTCTGCTTTTCGTCTGCATCCGTGCACGGCTCGCAAGCCCAGGAGCTGCGCTTAGTGCACTGGATCCAACACTCACAAGAGCGCCTAAAGAGCATGCCACAGACGAAGCAAGTGATATCGCCACTGTTATCGTTGCGTACTGTGCTTTCTTGGCTTTCTTCTTCACTGTTGGCACTTTCTTCTGCTTCTCGAGACGCCTCTCGTATAATGCAGACGTGGGTAGTTCGGCCTTCTCCACCTTCCTCGTTCTCTTTCTGACCGCTGCTTTGACTGGCGACAAGATGCCAGCTAAGCCTGAAGCTGAGGCGCCAGGCATAGCCGTTGACGCACAGAACCCCGGGGCCTGCTCATAGGTCCTCTTCTCGGCACTGCTCGTCGTCGCCGAGTCTTGCACGGCATGCGCTGTTGCCTCCGCTTGCTGTCCTAAGACGATAGGATTGGTGCTATTGGAAGCGTCCTGCTCTGTCTGGACGGAGATGACGCCCTGGTTTGCTGCTCACAGACACCCGTCAGACCATCCGGACAGTGGGGATTTCCCTCTTCGCTTAGGATGGACGGAGCGAAGTCTTCGTCGGTGAAGATGCTAGTGTCCAGGTGCCACA
The DNA here is from genome assembly GCA_030062745.1 of Capitulum mitella. Taxonomy (NCBI): domain Eukaryota; kingdom Metazoa; phylum Arthropoda; class Thecostraca; order Pollicipedomorpha; family Pollicipedidae; genus Capitulum; species Capitulum mitella. The sequence goes on along the minus strand of CP099839.1, from coordinate 7,811,261 downwards.
AACCCGTACACCGGAACCCGCTGATAATTTTCTCGATGGTGGCAGCTTTGCTGTAGGCAGCGCAGAAGATTTCCGCGACCTGGTAGTCCGTAATGCGCTTGCCAGGATGACAGTGTATCCAGCAGTCTGCAGCAGTGTTGTAGGCACTTTTCAGTGCCTTGTAGATACTTGCGTACAATGGCTGCATGCGATTGGTGCAGTGTGGCGGAAGAGTAATCGTTACGATTCCGTGCTCTCTGGCATAGTCGACAGCGACTTGTGACTTATGGCTCTGGTGTCCATCTACAATGAGGATGCGTTTTTTTCTTCACTGGGTTTCACGACGCTTGTAAAGTGCTTGAGCCACATCAAGAACGAATCGCAATCCATCCAGCCGGAGGGTGTTACTGTGCCTACTGGACCAGGCGATGCACCTTTTGAGAGTATTTCTATCATCCTCTTGCGCTGAGCGATCAGCATCAGTGGGACGTACTGGCCGCACGCATCGACGGCGCACATCACTGTCACCGTCCTACTTTTCTCTGCGCTAGTTACCTTGCTTACTCGGCGTTGTCCCCTGTTAGCCAAAACAGGGTCTGGTTACTGCACCGTGGTCAGGCCTGTTTCATTAGCGATCCATATTCGCATCGGGTTCACCTTGCACGCTTCGAGCTGGTCTCCGTAGGTGTCCAAGAAACGTTTCACTTATGGGCGGGTGAATCCTACAGCTTGAGCCAAACTGGTCGCCTCAGGCTTCCGGATAGAGAGATCAGGATGGCGTTGAAGGAAACAATGAAGCCAGTCTCGCCCGGCCATCTTCTGCTCCATGTTAAATCGGTGAGTGATGCCTTCCATCTGGGCAAGCTCGTAGGTAAGGCGCCGGACATCGGTAGTCGTTAGGCCAAAAGATGCCTTCTCCATGTCCAAAATGCAATTTTTAAGCTTCTCCTCAAATGCTTCCTTGATGTCTAGCCTGAAACGTCCTAGCTCCGGACGTCCTGGAGATCGGACAGACTTGTCTCTATGGCGGCGGAGCGTCCTGCGGGAGATACTGTATTGGGTCGACACGTTTTTCAGATTTTTCACCAATTCCTAGAGCAGCCAGCGCAGCTCGTGCATTCATCACTACAACTTTCCCGCGTAGTCCTCCTTACATATTTTCGAGGCATGATATCTGCAACAATACACCCCTGACATCACTGAAAGTCGGTGCATCAGTACAAATCAGCGCAGCCCTTATGCGTATCACGATATGCGAGGGGAGGGGCAGTATCATCCTGTACTAGGGTGAACGTGATAGCTCTCACCGGTCTGCGTCATGTCATGCATTATTTTGCTAGTAAAAAACAAGGCCATACTTTGAAGCGGGGGAACGAGGAACAGTGTACTGAATTTCCACCCCTCGGTCAGTTTTGTCCGATAGGTACTTTCGTTCCACTGCCAACCAAGCACCGATACTAACTCTTGACTTTCGGAATGCATGGATGCAAGGATGTTTTTTGATTTGCATGAGTGTGGGGCAAAGCGCCCATCTCAGTGCGATTAAAACGCCCACTGGGCGCTGTACCCCAACCCTGGGGATGGGCGCCTTGTCTACAGGTGTCATGCGCAATTATTTCAAATGTACCAGGATGACGAGACAATCACGACGCAAATAGGTCATACCATGTGCATGCTCTTACACAAGACTTTTGCCATCGTATGTTGCTTTGGGTAAGCTAACGGCCAGATACACACAAACCTAATCTTAATGTCTGTTTTATTACATCGTAACGTAAGAAAACAAACATTGCTTCGCCGTAACTAGTTCAAACTCACCAGGTGAACCGAAATTTACCCCGCCACCTTTCCGAAAGACTTCTGCTTACCAAGAAATGTAAAATGGGGGTACGTTATGTAGTTTTGCCGCTAGATGGTGGTGGGCGCTTTACCCAAGAGGGCCCCTTACACCACTCTCTCCTAAATGAAACGTGACCGTCTCACAAAGACGCCACACTCAGTTCAATTTTTTCGTTAACTGCCATGTATTAATTAAATTGCCGATTAAATTGTATAAAATGAAATGAAACAAAATACCAGTTAAATTGTCAGTTTAACGCTTAGCACTGCTTAAGATCCCGTAGGCCATCGTCAGGCGGTTCTAGGATGAGGCAACGCGTTAGGAAAACGAGCGTCTGCAAACATCTGCTATGAAATTTTGAGGGTGAAGCGACCCAGTGAAAGAAGCGAGGGTTTCTCATTGGGAAACGGTAGGTCGGCGATTGAAGATACACCCCAGCGCCTTCAGTATCTGCGGATCGTTCAGGCCCCAGAGGACGTCAACGTTGCCGCAGTGAGCAGCAAGGTTGCCCACACGCCGCCAACCCTGCTCCTCCGTGACTGGAGACATACGGTCATGACCGCGCGCCCCGAAAACCATCTTGGCACCAAAACTGGGTAATTTTTGAACACTGTCGAGACGACACCGTGCAGACCCATCCCAGAGGCAGTGAAGGATATGAGGGAAAACATGAGCTTTGTTGAGGATTTTACGGGCTTTGGGAATGAGGAAGTGTCTGATTTTGTACGATGGCGGGAAGATAGAGTTACAGTTTGACGCAATGGGAAACGTACGCCTCCCAGGAAAAGGAAGGATCGAGGACAACTCCGAGCATCTTTACGGACAAGGAGGGGGTGAGAGTATGATCTTCGAAACGTTTGAACTGGGACAGATTTTCCTGGGAGGTACCGACCAGGATAAGGGGGGGTTTGGAGGAGTTCATTTTCAAGGCATTCAAGACAAAGCAGGATATGATAGCGAAGAGCGTCTCCTGGCCGAATTTTAGGATGGGCAAGTCGTCCGGGACGGATGCGTCTAGCATTTGGCTATCTATCTGGCTATCACCAGTGAAAGATACTAGACGAACGTGACTGAGTAAAAATGGGAGGTCATTTGTAAAAACGCCACAGGCGATGGGACCCACAAGGGCTCCTTAAGGAACGCCATGTGGAGCAAGAAGTAACATGGAGTCAACTCTCACCACGTGCCCGCGGCCGCAAAGATAACTCAGACCATCGCCATATGTTGAATGTCATACCACTTCAGCGTAGTCAGAAGGACACCGTGGTCGACGCTGTCGACGGCCTTGCTGAGATTGGCTGGGACGAGAAAGATGAATCTGCCCATATCTTGTCGGCGGACGGTCCCTTCGACAGCACCGAACACGACATGCTCAGAGTGACAGCCTGTATGCATACTGCGTCGAAGAGAAGAGGACTGGATACAGAATAAAACGGCAGCTGAGAACATAGAACCCTATCAGAAGTTTTCCACAAAACTTAAAGGATAACGATAGGCCTAAAGTTGAATGGTGTGTCGCTGTGGTTGAGAGGAACAATGGAGGCAATTTTCCAAGCAGAGGGGAAATGCAAAGGATGCCAGAGAGCAGTTCACCGTATGCAGTGAGGTCCAAATGCGATCAGCGGAAAGCAGCTGGACAGCGCATGGCAGACAATGGCACATCGTCAAGTCCCACTGCTCCCGAGGACATATTCTGGATAGCACTGGAAAGGCAGAGAAGGGTTACCGGATGCGACTTTCGGCCTACTGTTATGACGCGTGGGGGCCGGGGCGGCAGTAGTGAGTTAGCACCGGCCGCAACCAGCTCCCCAGCGATCCTCGATCCAACAAAGCCAAAGAAGCAGTTGACCTCGTCGGCCTTACCAGGCGCTGGTCCACATTCAGCTGCGCCGCTAGACGAAGGGCAAAATTCCGGATGCCTCTCCAGAAGGATTTCGGATCAATGTACATTTGGTTGCAGACAAAATTCCTTCTCGTACGGTACAGTGCGCCCTTCACCCCACCCCAAAGACACTGGTACTGCTGTCAGTCTCTATCATCTCCAGTTTTCCTTCAAGCGCGGTGCGCCACGCTTCTGTCTTCCCTCAGATGGCGAAGATCAGGGTCGTCTTCTTATATTTCTTATTTCAATTCTGGCTTATACCCCCACCAGACATACTCATAACTTCGCCTTTCCTTGATCTGGTTTGTTCGCAGATGTAGATTAAGGTCTGTTCATTACGTCACTTGGTCATTTGATGAGCGGAAGACTTTCTGGTTGCTAACCCTTTTAGTACCTTATTTTCACTAATCTTTTCAATAACCTCTTGGTACGACCTCATCATCGCAAATATTGCTTGCAAAAGGTGGCGTCGAACGTTAAGCATATAAACACGGACGGCACAATCTTGGACCAATGATCATCCGGAGTTCATCTTGTGTTGTCATGTATCTGGAGTCAAGCCTGCTACAAAAACATAATCAGTCATTTTAATGCATTGTCTGTATAGTATCGTTTTCCCACTTGGCCTGAATAGATGACGCAACCGCCGCTGGCAGCCACTGGAGCTTGCAGCTTAAATTCTGCGTGAAAATAATTATATGCAGATGACACCAAATCGCTATTGGTGAACATCAAATTTTCCTGAGCTGGAAGATAGCTTCCCCTCACACGCACACCCTTACCCACCAACGGCCTTACTATATGTATATTTATATGTATGTATGTATATACGCAATACACGATCATATCGCGGTACGACATTTTCTTCTCGACTTATCTTGTTTAAAGCGACTGCAACGTCAGCTTTTACCAGCTTCCTTGTCGTCATTTCATTGGAGCGAACTGTCTCTTTAGTTCGGTCGTTAATCGGGATGACAGCGTTGCAACCCATTAACCCTCACTCCGGCGGACGGTCGTTTTAGGAACCCCCTACGGTTTCTCTGGTATAACTTTTCAGTGGCGGCCGATGAATCGATGACTTTTTCTGAAGGTGAGATTTCAACACTCATTCACAATGAGAAAAAAATCAAATATTTTTTTATGCGATAGTTGACGTTTTTGTCAACTATCCATGTAATGTCAGTCGTGTTTTTAACGAAATCGAGCGACGCATTTCATTTATTGGTTTGTGTTGCATTTTCCTTTTATAAATGTTGGGGTCCGTGACCTGATTTTAGTGCATTGGACGGGTGAGGTCATCAGAGGACAAGGCAGGTCAAACGCAAATATAAAACATTGATGTCAAACGCCATTGGAGTTTTGTTTACGGGATAAGGGATATCTAAACTTGCAAGAACGCTTTATGACGATCAATCACGTCAGTATCATTTTGGTGAACATCGTTTGATTTGTTGTAACGCCAGTTTGTAAGTGAAGCTCAAGCTGGGTCAGGGAAATTCGAAAATTCAAAAATTCGAGATTTGATTACGTCCCCAACGGTGATCTTCAAAAAACATCGCTGCCGCCACTACAGTGATACGCTAGACTAGCCCCTTTGCCCGCCTACGTGCACACGAAATTTGGTGGCTCTAGCTCCAGTGATTTTTGACAAGGAACGATTTCCAGCGCCCCTGGCTGTGACCTTGGGAACTCAGGTGACCGCGACCCCAGGCAGTCGACTCGCTTCTCCCAGTCGGAGGAGAACCGGTGTACCAAATTTGGCACGGATTTCGCTGCTCGTTTGACCTGTGACCCGACAGAAGTGTGGTGGCACGATCATGCTTCACATTGAAAATTTCAGTTATGATGGCATTTTCGCGACCTTGGAGGTCACACATTGACACGCTTAGACTTAAAACCCCATACATTTTCCGATGACCATGGCAACGACCGACACGCTGGTGTTTCTGGACTTGGTTTATTTTGATGCGTTTGGGAAGTATATTGCTGAGAAAGCCCCAACATATTTTGACATGGCCGCTTTGGCGTCATTATCGTGACAAGGGAAGTCACCTGTCCATCTGAAACCAGAAACGTAGATATCGTTAGGCTACTTACAAGACGAGCAACACACTGCTTTTTACCGCCTTGCGCTATCTTTCTTTGTTCAAAAGCTATTACGGGGGTTTGTTTGAGGACCCCCAGCCGAGGGAGAGTGTAAAAATGGCCCCGCCAGTCAAGGGTCAAATGACATTTCGCGAAAGTCCATTTTTCGTCTTCAGAATTAATTACAGCTTAACATTCCTCTCGACGCCACACTTTTGTGTTTTAACACACACACACACACATACATATGTATATATATATACATATATATATATATATATATATATATATTTAAATGCAAAAAATCATTGTACGAAATACCAAAATTTCTTAAAAAGCAAACCTTGCGATGACTTTAACGAATTCTGAAGAAGACAAATGGGTTTTTTTCGAAGCGTCAGCAATTACTGAGTGTGTCTGTGACCTTGATACCCCGATTAACGGCCGACGAAAGGCCGTTTAATATCTCGAAGAATAGCTCTTAAATAATCCTGGTCTTTAGACATTGTATGCATTCAGTTATCAAACGACCTTCGATATAACAGGAGAGACTGTATTATTGTGAAGACCAGTTTCAGATAAAAAATGTATTGGACTCAACGTTTCGGCCAGGGTCCATTGCGAGGAATAATCTAGAGCACGAGGTCAAAATTCAAACGCACACGGGGAAAAAGCGAGTGACAACTAGAAAAGCTTCCTCCAGGCGATTGTCGTGTGATGTAATATTCGTTGTTTTTTAGCAGCTGTAGGACACTTGCTGTATGGTAGTATATTCGTTGATCTGAGCGTCTGCAGTATCGAGGTAGTTTTTGTATTTGTCACGCGTCTTTTTCCGTGTGCGTTTGAAATTTAACTTTGTGCTCTAGGTTACTCCTGACGATGGACCCTTGTCGAAACGTTAAGTCCATTATGTTTTTGGTCTGTAACTGATGTATATAACAATGCAGTGTCTCCTTGTATACTAAGAGTCGTTTGTTAATTAAATGTTTACAACGCCAAACTAAAGACGACAGCTTGATCCGACGAAAAAACAATCAGGAAACTGATAAATGATAAATGAAATATATATATATATATATATATATATATACATATATATCACCTGTTTTTTTTGGGCGCCGAATGACCCTGCAGTCGGTGCGCCCCTAAGCCCCAATAACCAACCAACCAACCATCTGTTTTTTTTTTTTTTAAACCCAAGTTCCTTCCGACTTAAAGAGCGTCGATCATTTCCATAATCATGCCCAAAGCCCGGAACCCTATTAAGTCCATTTTGCATTTATTAAGACGCATTTGCTTTATCAGCCTTTTATGATATTACCAAAAGTGCAACATAATAGATATGATTAAGTTTTTTTGGAGTATACGTGAGTATAAAGGTTTTGTCTTGTAAAAAACCCGAATATTTCGGTAAGATCTGAGATGCCATCGTCAGCGGGATCAGTCATCCCACTGACTGATCCCAATGACGGAAGCATCACCGGTCGTGCCGGAATATTTGGGTTTTTTATAAGATACTTTTATGATCATGTATACTTCAAAACAATACAATCACCACCTACTAAGTAAAAATGTCAGTAGAGGGCCATATAATACATATGAGCATTTAAAAACATGCTATAAATTCACTTGTAAGATAAAGGTGAACATCTGCTACTTTAGTATCTTAGAATGCACTAATAACAGTGGCGCAGGCGCATCCAGAGAAGTGGGGAGGGGGAAGGCAAAACTGTTTTCCCCATAGTACTAATGCTAAATCTTCCAAAAAGTTTCTGGCCATGCCGCTCCGTTTTCCTACGCCCATACACGATACGGCGACTGACATACCAAACATGAGAACAGATGACACCGTGTGAGAAACATAAGTATGACCCAGGTCATAACTTGAGAGCATGGGTGTGGTTTTTGGGAAATGATTTTGGGCGCCCAAAAGGCATATGAGGACATCCACACATTGCGTATCGCGGAGGAAAAGGAGGAGGTCGTGACAGGCGTTTATACCTAAAGTTCAGAGAAATGAATTTAAAAAGGGATTACGGGAGGTAAATTACAGACGGATTTGTTACGTAAGTCATGGATAACTGTATGGCGATGACATCCTTAAACGGAATGTATCTGTTTTTCCCCCGTTACCCGAAAAACAGACTCCGGAAAATATTTGCGATTAGTTGTGAATTATGATGTGAATGAAAAGTGCATTCTGGTCGCCTTAAACCAATATTTTACGCATTCTAATTATTGTATTTGTCGACAGTGTTATCGGTACTCGAAATACAATAACACAGTACTAGAGAAAGGAATCAATCTGCGAGCAGAAAATGCATACGTAGGTAAACCTTGGACGCACGCGATGTTCACCCTACACTCTGCTTTGCTGTACCAGACACAGTTATAAACGGCAGCGATGACTGTTTCGACAAAGAGCACCAATGTATTTTGCCCTATTCACTTAAGGCATACCTGCGGGGGGAATTCAATTTATAGACCTGCAGCGGCACTTGCCTGAATACATGATGGACGCCTTCATAATTCCGATGTTCGTCAGCTGCTGTCAGCTTCGACATCGCTGAGGCTAACGATACGCTTACACGTTTTGTCGGTGATCTCAGTGGTGACAAGGAACTGGGGTAAACATATAAAACTTGGGCTGGTAGCCAGCGTACATACCCTAGTCAAATATGAGCTAACGAGAACGAACTGGCGAGAATGAATGGTTCCTACGTTTTGACTCCCAAAAATGCCCTCTTCAATCGCCCGTGTGCAGTTAAAATTCACGATCTGAGTAGATACACTCCCTGTAATGGAGGACCTTGCTCCAGCACCCAACTTAACACAGTTTTATTTGGAGGGTGGTGGGGAAAAGCAATAAGTGGGTTGCAATGGAGTAAACAAGTTCCGATTATTGTTGATAAAGTTGATTCATGTGGTTAACGTCATAGATCTGAAAATATATGTAGATATATTTGAATATTCAAGCATGCTTTAAGTTGTAGGTGCCCATTTCCACCTTCATTTTGGGTGCCAGGGCATCCACAGAGAGACAGGAAACCACACCCCTGCCTGAGAGTTATGTGCAAAACTGCTTGATAAGTCATCTATGTTCTGGGTTAAACCATAGGGGTGTCATCCGTGTAATCGGCCATAGGGAAGCCCATTTTGCTAGCAACGACCCTGGAATGACGCCGCTGGGAGTCGAACGTAAGTAATCCAGCGGCCACTGGCAACCGTTGCTTGTGCTGTGGAGCGACGGAGGGGGTTGCGTCGTGGTTTATGCGTTCTTTAAAGGCTTTTTACCTGCTAATTGTGAAAAAGTTGCTGCCACAAATGATAGGAATTATTTGGGCCAATTTCGTTATCACATCTCAATGGAAAACGATCGCGCGGTAGCCGGTGCCTCCTTCTATGGGTCGCCTCGAGGCCCAAGTGATCTCCGTGAGAAATAGTGGGGGCCGAGACGACACGAACCCGCTTAGCCAGGGTGGGTAGCTGCAACAGAAGCTCTGACAACTGAGCCAGTGGTACGCCATCCACATAATACATGCGCCTTTCCTATGGATTATTACTTTGGTGTCATGAAAATAGGGCATACCGCATGATATTGTGTCAGTTAAAATCGAGGTGAAGGCGAAACACAACTGTCCAGCGGCCGGGACCTCGGCCACTTATTCAATGTCATGGCGGGCGCCGACGGGTCACCCCCAGTGACGTCACACAGCAGCTGGTGCAGAGTGTGAACAAATCGCTTGATGACCACACCTCCTATAGAGGGCCTTAGGATAAGCCATATTCATCCAGACTACGCGACTGGCAAGATGTTAACCTTTGAAAAACATTACAACCGGATCAGGCTCAGTCGCGTGCTGACTGATCAATATGATTTCAGTCCCGGTTTACTGAAGCAGAACCGCCTCGCTGTGACCGCCACTCTCATTGTAATAGAGTGGTGCGCACAATAGATGTCAACAGCAGACTGTACGCTGGAAGATATTTAAACCAATAGCTAAACCTTCGGACCCCCTTCGAGCTTTCCCGGTGTAGCTCACGTTCCGTCCAGTCGCACAAGAACCGCCAGTCACCCCTTGACGCGTCCAATTTTCTTTGACGTTTAATTCTTCAGGGATTCTTCAGAGACGTGTCACGTTGCCTTGTATTCAATCAAAGCTTCTTGGAGTTATTGTTGACAAAGCAGTGACGAAGTTGGCCACTCTTAACTGCGCCACCATGCCGCCTCGGTCACGCGCCAGGTCACGTGGTCGGCGCTTATCTGGGCTCACGTGGGCACGGCGTCCTGGAAGATCGCCTGCTCATCGCTCTCGGGTGGCGGGTAGGGGGAGGGGTGTATAGGTAACAGCTCCTCCATCCCCTCCCTTGGGCGGCAAACGTATGATTTTGTCCCCTTCCCAGATGTTAAGAGGTCCCGAACATGCGGTGCCCCGAAAATGAGATAAAAAGAAACGCCCTTGCATATTCATTGCATACATGCAGAATTCAGAATTGTGAGCAAAGGCCTGGGAGCCCTTTGAAATTCAGAGGCCCCAATGGGCTCCTAACAGCTACTGGAGCGCCTGACTTCCAGTGGACCACAAATACACAGAGAACCCCCTGGTTAAATCAAGTCAGAAGACCTCCAGCTGTGTAGCGGGTGCTCTGGAGAGTGCCAGGAATCCTTGGTGTACTTGTGGACCCTTCCAAAATCAGAGGGCCCCAGCGGACCTTAAACAGCCACAGGAACCCTGCCCTACCAAGCGGCAATGAAATAGGGACCCTGTTCTTCCAATCGAAACTAAAATACACAAGGACCTCTGGCTGTACATATTTAATGTCTCTGTACCTGACCAGGGGTGCGAGCCCTTGGTGTACTCAAGATTCTTTGAAAGTCAGTGGCCCCAGAGGCTTCCTAATGAGGAGGAAAGCTGAAATTCAGGAGCCACAGGGACTTCTGGATTCCATTGATAACCCAGTTACATATAGGTCCTTGGGCCTGGCCAGGAGCCATGACCACCTTAAAATACCCTAGATACACGCAGACCTCCTGGCCAAGTCCAAAGACCCTCCAGACATGTGTAAGGTATTATGGAGGAGGCCAGAGGCCCTTGGTGTGTCCATGGGCCACTTGAAAAACAGGGGGCCCAATGGACCTTTAACATCAGCAACAGGGGCCCCCGCCTTCCAATGGGTCCACAGATACACTGGGGCCTTGCAGTGATGTGCGCAGGATTTTGCTCAGGAGGGAATCAAATCGGCCAAGGGGGCCTTTTCAGACAAGATCCCCTTCCTGGCCTAGGGGGCCCTGTTACTGTTTCGGAAATACTTTTAGACTCGAGATGCTGTTCTGATGCCTTTAACCCGCGCACGACCGTCGGTCCGTCCCGAACACCGTCGACTGAGGGGGGGGGCAGTTGACTGCCCCCCCCTCTAACTCACGAACGGTTCGTCGCACGATAAAAATAAGCATACCGTTGGAAAGCCCGTCACGAGTAGAGCTCGAAACTGGTCTCATTTTTAGTCTTAGATAATATGTAAGCCAATTTATGCCCTATATATGTTTTCTCATAGCCGACTGCATGAGACCGAGAAATGGCCTGAATCTCAAGGGCTGTGACTAATAACGCATAGGTAAAGGCACCAGCGCACAAGTAAATGTCCGCGGATGCCGATACACGTCTAATTTCCTTAGAATTGTTAAATATATACGCCGAAACGTTGAGTTAAAGACACCGTAATTCTCCCGTCAGGCGTCACTGTGCGCCGCTGCCGTATCCGGTACCAAATTGACGGGAACTAATTTTAGCGTTCCTTTATTTTCGCGAAAAAAGACAATCTATGTAAATTTTATTGATCTTTGTGGTTCTTGTGATGGTTTCTCATGCTTAAATTTTGGCAAAATTGATTAGTTGCCAATCTACAAAGTTGGCGGCGCTTTATTCGCGAGAGCCTGTTTGTTTGCAAAATATGCTACTTTTTCAAACTTTTTGAGGTTCCTGGTATTACTTACATCTGTGCAAGCTAGTTGTGCCATTTTCTACCCATTCTGAGTAATTCATCGTCGATTTTGACGGTGGTACATTTTGGCCCACTTCAGTTATTCGTGACCTGACCTCAGGTCAATGGCTGGAAGTCACTGATACTTTGCCCAATGACGGTAACTAGATGTCTGCTTCACTCCACACTAAAAATGTGATGAAATATTCCGTCAATTTCAGAAAAAAACGGCGATATGTCTTAAAAATGGGCTTGACCTTAGGTCAATGACCCGAAAAATTCCGAAAACTCCGAGATAGCAGATTTGTTGCATCTATCACGATCACTAATCCCTGAAAGTATTATTGAGATATCTTGTTTGGCGAAAAAGTTAGAGGACGCTAAACGTTTTTGGACTTAGGTCTGTTTGACCTGGTCTAGGTCAGGCACCTGACCTGACCTGAGATCAAAATTTTGACACGAGACGTAAAATTGATGGAGCAAAAGGTACACAAAGTTTTGTGACTCTGTGTTTGTTGGTTCTCTCGCAATCCCAGAAAAACCTCAGGGGGGGCATTCAACTGCCCCCCCCAGTCGGGGACGGGTTAAGTTTGATGATTTTGTCCAGGAAGGAGCCAGATGGAGTCAAGGGGCCTTTCCAGCCAAGGGGTCCTATATTTGGTTTCGGGGGGCCTTTTCAGACTCGAGATCCTCTTTTGTTGCCTCGGAGGCCCGTTTTTGGCGTCATATGACTTATACTTCCTAATGTTTTTATTTTTAAGCTTTTAAAACGTACTAGTAATTTTGCTAGTGACGGGGCCCATTATCGCGAGAGGCGGCCCACGCCGTTTGAGAGGCCACTGAAAAGTTGCTTGCCGCCCATCCGAACACTCGATCCGCCCCAACCGTCATCGCTATGCCGTTTCCTCTGTCCGCCGCAATCGATTCGGTCTTAGGTGCCGTGCTGACGTCATTCGCCGCTGCACACAATAGCAGAGCCCAGCTGGCGCCCCGCACAACTAGCTGAGCCAGTCGGGCCGCGGGCGGGCTCCGTGCGGCTCGCGCCGCCGCCGCCGCTGTCTCCGCCCCTGCGCGCCGGCCGCCGCGCGCCGCCGCGGCCGCCATATTGATGTCAGCCGAAGACAGTGTTTACCTGCTGGGCGCGTCGGGCGCCAGCGCGAGCGTTCTCCATCTGCCGTTTGTGACGGGCGAGGTAGCAGCTCGTGTTGCGCCGCGAGGCCGCGAAATGGGCGACGCTGGCGAGTTTCGACGCGAGCCGGCGAGGGACCGCTCGGACGAGGCCACGCTGAGCCTGGCCTACCGCGACCTGACTGAGGTGTCCAACTACGTGGCAGACCAGCACGGCGCCAAGGTCGAGTACTTGGACCTGAGCCACAACAATATCAGGTGAGAGGCAGGCGGCGGCCGGCCGTGCAGCGCTCTAGCTGCCGTTCTCGTCCGAACAGCGTGGCCTTGCCCAGTTGACGCTGCGGTTCGCAAGGGTGGATCCAGGATTTCAGAAACGGGGGGTGGTGTGAAGTTTGTGCCTGACTTCCGAAGTGGAGTTTGGAACACCTCTTAGATCATGCAGGATGACTTGGAAAAGAAAAACGGAAGACAAAAAAGCGAAAAAGTTTGCGGGCGCGCAGGTTCCATCCATTTAGACTCACTCTGCATGTGTGGTTCTGCAAGGTTTCGGTGATGGAAAACTGCGCTTTACGTTCGGAATCCCTCCAGGCAAGTTGTATGTTTTCATCGTGACGTGAAGTTTCAGGCGGCTCTGACGGTAAACGAGCCCCTCGGTCCAATGGGTATCGAGCTAGGCAGAGAGCTTGGTGTTCGAGGATTGGCGGATCCGCCAAGCAAAGGCAGCAGTCCCCTCCACATCCGAAGGCCATAATGCATTTACGTCTCCACGGTTTCTGTCGATCCTAGATCAACAGTTTAATGACAGGAGGTTTGGTTTGCGTCAGTCGATTGAGATTAGGCTCGTTTGAAACGCGCTAGAAGTTTTCTTGAAACCGCGGTGTTTTTATAGGGTGCTTCCCGTTTATACGTGTTTGGAGCTGAAATAGCTAAAAAAATCTGTGATCACAGAATGCTATCTGAAGTATACGGTGTGTTTCGCACGTTTACACTTATGTCGGCTCGCAGCGATTTCCCAGTATTTTTCCTGTGTCGTTTTCAGTCTTGTCCTATTTACAACTGTTGCACGATGAGGTCACGAACGGGCTCAGGCCAATACAGGTCTCCAGAAGGGGTACGTTCTCAGCCCTGTATTGTGTCGTATCGTCGGATGGCTACATATTACAGTGCGTAATTAATTGCATTTTTGAAGACGTGTGTTTCATTGTCACAGACTTGATGTACATTGTAGACATGTGCCAGAGGAATGAGTGCCGTAAACGTTATCAGCGGCATTTTCAGAGAAGGGTGAAACCGAACTGCATGCAAGATGATCGGGTTAGGACCTAGTCGGACGTCCCAGCAACCAAGCCAGTTAGCCTTCAGGGAATGAAAATGTCATATTCTCGTCATTTGCTTGTGTTTTCGCATCCATCATTATGACTATAGGCGCTGCACTCCGCTTTGCAACAAGCGCTGCGCTATAGAGGGCACTAAATTGCATTATTCCGTAAAACGTTGCGCGATCGCGGACGACTTGAAATCTGTCGTTTCAGCAATCTGCAGTTTCTGGTGCGGTTCGACCGGCTGACCACCCTCGTGCTGGACCACAACCGGCTGTCGTCCAGCAGCATCCCTCCGCCGCTGCCGCACCTCAGGACCATGTGGATCAACCACAACCACGTGACAGGTCAGCGAGCCGGTCACGCGTGCCAGCGTCCAGCCACGACCACCTTCCGCGGGTACCCCACGGGCCTGCGTCAGGTTTATACCCAAATTGGTTGACCGGCCGGTGGCCTTTCGAGTAACTGTCCATCCGCATTGCCTCTAAGTATTAACAAAATAGTGAGTAGGTAAAGTTAAAAACTAGCCGTACGTAAGCACTAGACTACCTAAGAACTTCGCACTTGACGATACGCCGTTTTCCATCCTGATCTTGATAATATGTTATTTTAAAGTATTTTCCCTTTCTTAAAAAGGTCGACGACTTGATTCGTGCTGTAAAAGGCGTTCGCCGCTCGCTATTGTTCATGTTTTACGCTGTATCGACGTGTAGGTTTTTGATCAGAGATTTGGCAATATTTTAGTCGACGGTTATTCATTTAGCTTCCTCACATACTTTTATGCTCCGACTGATGGTGTCGGTATCCGATTATTCTGACTGTCCGCCGGCCTTGCTCTACGATGAGCTGGACAGCTCCGCTCCAACTGTGCCGGCCGTGATCTGGTTCCGGCCGTCCGCAGAGCTGGCGCCGTTCCTGCGCGCGCTGCGCTACAACTGTCCCAACATCGTGCACCTGAGCATGATCGGCAACCCTGCCGTGCCGTCGCTCGTGGCGGGAAACTCGCGCGGGGATTTCTACCGGTACAGGTGAGAGTGGCAGCAGTGGAGCGCGGCGGCGTGGCGGCAGCTGATAGCGGTCTGGCCACCTTGCGCCGGGTTAAAGTCTTCGTCTCGCGTGTCAGATGTAGGCAGTGCTATGTCATAAGTGCGGCGTTGTGAGAATGTCCTGCTTTCCCTATGAATATCCGTTCTGGACTGCTGTAACTTGTGGAAGAGTGCAGTTTTACCTTTGTGAAATTCATCGAAAATTGCAACCTAAAGCAAATGTATGTGTTTCTTCCGAGCCCCTTCGCATTAACGAGTAACGTTGTCCGTCTGCATAAAAGTGGGACGACCGCCTGTTTTTCTGTTCGTCGCCACGTGATCTTGTTTTGTTTGTGTGGACCCGCGATGTCGTAACCGCCGAGCCGGCTTGTATAATGCGGCTGTCGAAGCCTCTTCGAATGGTTCCGATTACATCAGGCTGATGGCGTCCAGCACGGGGCGGTCTGGCACGGTGTGTTGTTTGGGATTCTGTAACGCTCATTGGAAAGAGGAATGCTGGCGGGCTTGGCACGGCAACAAGAGAGGAGTTGGGTCCGATCATGGACGAGGATTGCCCCCAGGCGCGAAATTATAGGTAATCCTCGCATTCCGACCCCGTAGCCTAGGGAAAAGATCGCGGACTTTGGTCCATCAGCACCGGGTTCCAGTACCGGGAAAAGCGAACTGCGAAGTGGGTCAACAGTAAGATTTGGACCGAGCGCTTACTTCGAGGGAAAATAATCGTAGTAGTAGTTGCATGGCGCTTCAGATGCAATACTGATAAGTACTACTTACGATTTCAGCTGGAAAAACCTGAAACACACATTATTTCCCCCGAAACAGATTGCGTCGTCATTGGTGTGCTAACCGCCAGACGCTCGCGTAGGGATTTTTGACGTTTCTGCGCTAAATAGTTTGTTTACGTGAGATCTCGACACTGATTGGTCGTCGGTCGGACTCAACGTCCAGTCAAGAGTAAAGGTCGAGGAAATAACTAATGTGATATAAATTATCTTTAAAATAAAAAAGTTAGTTGTATAATAATAATAATAATAATAATAATAATAATAATAATAATAGTAATAGTAGTAATAGTAATAACAAACAACAATAATCGTAAAAAAGTAAAAATATTACAAAGATCGAAAAGTGAAGTTGCAATTTGAGAAATACTAAATAAAAATAAAAAGCAGTGAAATAAAATTTCTGAAAGGAAATCACGAAACAAAACTGGAAAATATTAGGAAGTGAAATAAAACAATAAATAAAAATTTACCCTGACCTAACATAGTAACCTAACTTAACCTAACCTAACCTAGCCTAACCTAACCTAACCTAACCTAGCCTATCTAGCCTAGCCCAGCACAACCCAGCCTAGGAACCTAATGTAATCTAACGAGTATTAAATGTCCATAATGTAATAATACTGATATCAGATATCTCAACAAGTATCTAATACAATAATATAACGGCGTAATAATTCAGCAGTTCCTCCAAGTTCAGTTTGTGGCAACAGAATAGAATTTTCATATATATGTCGCCATTAATCGCTTGAAGATGCATGCTAGGGTCTACGCATCATTGATGTCAATAACCTTAACCTTGGCGGCACTACATTTTTTCGCCGCGCAATAATGTTGTTCTCCGCCAGTCGACTGCAGCACGGTATTACTGAGTGATACGTTATCGTTACGATTTTGCTGTTATTTTTTTAGAAAATCAAGTAGTGGAAAGTATGGTTAGAAACAGGATGATACATTCTTTACATTCGTGACAACTATACAAAGGATTGTGTGCGATTTCGTCGGGCAGAAACTTACCTTTAGCCGCGAATTTCCAGGCTCGAGTATTATCTAGAGGTCATCCGGCAAGTGGCCAGGAAGAGTCAACCTGCCACGGGGTGGCCGTGTCGTAGCATTGTACGGCACAAAAAAAGATTCCTCCGAGATCCTGTCTGGCGAAAAAGGCCGGGGGCAAAATTACCCGTTGAACTGAAATTGCACTACTGGGTGGCTGGTTCAGGGTGCAGTTAACAAGTTCTGCTTAGCGTATGCTCTGAGCACAAATCCATGAAAGCCATTCGGGCAGAATTAAAAAAAAATAGGCTTTACCCTTGTCCGGAGTACTTGTGTCTTCTGCGTTGGAAAGGAAACTTGAATATCTAACTTTCGACGTCTCATGCGTAACAAGGCTGAAACTGAAGCATAAAAAGTGTCCTGCTCGGCTCTCAGAGCCCACCAGAGCGCCCCTGGTTACCGGCCGAGCTTCTGCAGCCGCCGAAGCCGTCTGAAAGTGCTGCTGTCCGGCAGGATCATGGTGCTGACATACTTCCCTCGGCTGCTGAGCCTGGACCAGCAGCGGGTCGAGGCCTGGGAGCGGCCCGACTCGGACACCGTCTGGGCCAAGGTGACCTCTCCAGACAACTGGCGTGCCGTCCAGCGCAAGGTGAGCTAATCGGAGGAACTGCCGGGCCGCCCAGCGCAAGGTGAACTAATCGGAGGAAGACGGGCCGTCCGGCGCACGGTGAGCTAACCGGAGGAACCAAAGGGCTGTCCGGCGCTACGTGAGCTAATCACTTCAATTGACGGGCCGTCCAGCGGAGGGTGAGCTATCCAGGGTAGATGGCAGGCCGTTCGACGCAGGGTGAGCTAACCACGTCAGTTGACGGACACAAGACGAGCTAATGTGTCGAATGTGGCCGGTGGTCGGACCTGTGAGGATGCGTCCAGCGTGTGGAAAGCCAACGACGGCTTGGTTAACGTACAAACAAATGAAGATATAATATCGCTTCTGAAAAAAAGCTCTCAAGAAGCGTTCTGGCGGCATTGGCGTATGTTTCACGCATGCTTAAAGACAGTGAGCCTTCCTGCTCGCTTAGATTTTGTGTAAAGCATAAGAGAGGTGTTACGCTGACCCTTACTAGCCGATTATGGGGGTGTTTGCCCTTTCCGATAAGATAAACCCCGCTTTTAGATAACAGGCCACGTGGGAATGTCCCGGCACTCTCACGAAGTCCATGCTGTAAAGGCACTTGATTGGGGGATGCCTTGGCGTCGGTATGGATTGCTCGTAAAAGCCTGTGTTTGTCGTGCGAGTGGTTCTGTGTACGGCCTGTAAAAGTTTGTAGAAAGAAACCAGCCGCTCTGCTTCAGGGTTATGAAACTGTACCGGAAAAGAGACCTAGCGCAGGTTGATACTGCGGACACTGGAACCTAGAGTCTTATTTAGGTCATCCCACGTTTGCTCCACGTGTGGGTCCAGGCGAAGTGGTAAGGGGAAGGGCAGATGTCCATCCATGTAACCTAATCTTCCCATAAATGTTATCTTGTCCTCAGATTTGAACTACTTTCTTTTGCCATTTTAAAAAAATTGGCATATTAACAAACAAATTTTGGTTTCGAAAACAAACTGTATACAATTGCCGTCCGAGTGTGTGTGGGGGGAGGGGACAAAAGACGGATCGGCCCCGGGATGTCCAACGAAAGGGAGCCCATGTCCCAGGATTTACCAGTAGCTCAAGGCGGATCCAAAGCGGGACCCCTCCCATTACGGACACAATATCAAGATACTAAGTACCCATCGCACCATTTGCCGCCCTGTTCAGCACAGTTTGGACCCTCCCATGATCGCTGACTGGATCCGCCCTTGCCGTATCTGGGCAGCTGCACCCGCCCAGTGCTTGGGTGACGACACTGGCACACGGCGAACCACGGGTGGCTGACCGCGGCGACGGCCAGAGGCGCGGACAGAGGCTTCACAAGGAGGGAACATGGCCGCCTTCTGTAAAAGGCCTCCTCCGGGACGATGAAGTCCCAACACAAAACATTACAAGTGATATCGTTGTTTCATGTTTTAATGGTGTATCTCTGACGCAGTGAAATAGATGGACTCGATGGTTTGTCGATCATACAAATGCTCTAATTTTACACCAAAGTCCAGAGCTAAGGTAGAGGCGTTTCCTCTTGTGGCTACCCCCACCCTCCTTACTTCCGGGCTGCGCATGTGGTGATTCCCGCACCAGTCTGTCACGCGAATTCGTAAGAGGTGTGAAAAGGAATCCCAATATGGCGTCCCCGCCAGCTTGAACGTTAGTGACGCCGCAGAAATGGCTGGGAGTGCAAGAGAGGACGTGACGATCCGTAGGTTGCGCGTCCAGGCAACGTCTCCGGTGTGAGCTGCTTGCCTCATAGAAACCTCTGATCACTGACGGGATGTCAAGGATCCAAACAGCACCTTACCGGTCATGTAGCACCACCCGTTGGCCACTTAAAGCAAAAGCGTATGTGCAAATTAAGAGGGGGAACGCCTGCGTTTAACTTTCCGCAACAAGTGACTGAAATGTGGCTACGTTTTTAATCCTCTCGCTTCAAAAAGTATGTGCGAGACCGCCGGAATTCAAGCAAAATATGCCAGCTTAAGGTGTGCTCTCGTGCTGTGCTTTCTGACAACTTCGGTACGTTTTCCCGTGTTGTATCAGCTGGACCCTCCGGCAGGTGTCCGTGACGGCCAGCGACGTGGCCGACAAGGTGTCGAGCACCGTCGGCCAGGGCTTCGACAAGGTCGCCACCTGGTGGGAAACTATGAAGACCGAGATGGACTCTCGACCGCCTGTGCCGCGCAACACCTTCGTCTGAACGCCGCCACACTGCTGGCCCCTGTGAGCGGTGTGCTCTGGCTGGCGCGTCCTCCGCTGATACGGACGTGGTGCCGCGACACTTCGGGCTGCGGCCGACGGCGACGACGCGCGGCCGGGCCAGGGGTGGGAGCGCGCGCCGGTCTCGTTCTCAGGAGGGAAAGCCATTCGGAGAATAGGGCTGCCGCTGCTGGCGGAGACGTTGTCTTTCGGGGAACCTCAGATGACATCGTGCGGACTGGTCGAGGTACTCCGTGTGTCCAGTATGCCGGCTTTTTATACGCAGCGACGTCGTTTTTTAACGTGGGTTTTGTCGTGCTTGCCTACCAGTGTCGCCATACAATGTATATCTGCGGGCCAAGTGTTGGCGTTACTCCCGTCCCGGTCTTACAGATAATAGACAGTGTCGATTCTTCCGTGTCTCAGCCATTCACGCGACCCGACCATGCGCCCGGCCGCACCTCCGGCCACTCGCCGCCGAAACTGACTCAACTCCACCGTGCCGCGCGGCGCAGGGCGGCTGCGGCCGTGCATATTCCACGCCACTCCATCGGCAATACATGACATCGTCACGGAGGACAGTCTCACGCCGGCCAATCGCAGGTCCGGCGGCCCGGCGCAGGGCATTTCGCGGCGCACGACAAATCACAGCCGGCCTCGGGCGGCGCCAGGTGGTGACCTCAGGTCAGCAGAGGCGCCGGGCGGGCTTAGGTCGGGCAGCTGTACACGTGTATGCTGCGGTCGTCCGACACAGAGACGATCCTCTCCGAACCGGGGCTGTACCGGGAGCACCACACCTGCCGGCCGCCGGTCCAGGGTCACGGCACGGACAGGTCACGGACCACGGCAGTCGCGCGGCTTGTGAGTCACGGGTCATGGCACAAACAGGTCACGGAACATGGCGGGTCATGGCACAAACAGGAGGTCACGGACCACGACAGTCACGTGGCTAGTGAAACACAGATCACGGCACGGACAGGTCACGGACCACTGCAATCACGAGGCTAGTGAAACGCATCACGGCACGGAAAGGTCACGGACCACGACAGTCACGTGGCTAGTGAGACACAGATCACGGCACGGACAGGTCACGGACCACTGCAATCACGAGGCTAGTGAAACACATCAGAAACGTCCACGGATCACGACAGTCACGTAGCTAGTGAAACATCACGGCACGGACCACAGCAATCACGTGGCTAGTGAATCACGGGCCATATGGAAACAAGAACGGCTCTACGCTCAGACCGGTAGGGAGCCAACGGCCACGAGATGGAATAGGTGAAGCGCAGTGGCTAAAATGATGCGAGACGACCCTTAACTTCCGGAACTGTCGCGAGATGGCGTTGAGGCGCCGCCCCCAATGTCGCGGGCCGTTTCCCGTCAGCGCCATCTCACGGACCAAGCGAAAACCCGGGCGGCTCTTTCCAGAGAGGTGGTGGCTCGCTGAACAAGGACCATGGGGTCTTCGCCCCAAAACTGCCCGGGACGTACGCCAAGCACGGACCCGCCACCCGACGTCCTGCATCCAACAGAACACGAAAGACGTCTACCCACCGGCGACAGCGGAGGTGCACGAAACGGGAACCTGAACCTGGCATTCACCGAACCAGCAGCACAAACTGCGGCGGTCACTCCAGCCCCAGCACTGGTGAGATCATGCAGCAAGCAGGATATCTTACCTGAGAACCTCCAGCGGGGACAAGAGCGCACACCGAGCGGCGACCTCCGTGGCTCAGTGTAGCCTGAAAAAGCAGCTACCCAAAACGCCCTCTCCAGCACCCGTGCGTAAGCAATGCTCACATCCTGTCGGGAACCACAAAGCCCATGACGGTGCTCTTCGCCGGCGCCTGAACAGGGGCGCAGACTCGCCTGGTCCGTGTGCTCCTGGAACGTGTGCAGACAGCTCCTGGTGGCCGTCTCCCACACCCTGACCGTGCTGTCCGTGCTGCTGGATACGAAGTGCTTGTTGTCGTCGGCGAAGTGGACGGACAGGACCCAGGACGAATGGCCGGACAGCGTGCCGGCCAGGTCGGCGTGGTTCCTGCCACAGCGTCGGCGTCAGCACGCGCGCCCCAGGTCGGGCCGATGCGCCAACGTTATGGGGTCGTACACGACGCTCACAACAGTGTCAGCAGGGAGAGACTCCGACGCTACCACAGCAGTCTTGTTCCGTGCCACGATACACACCACGATGCAATGAAAATGAGCAATGCAACCTGGGGCGAGGCCAAACCGCAACGTTACATGTGACCATCTATAACCAATGAGTTAAGACAAACTTAATGCAACAAACTTTGCATGCTAAGTTAGATGGATCTCAGCCGGCTGACGTGACCGCTAGCAAGTTGCGGCTGCTAACCCAGCCATAATGGCCAGTCATGAAAACGCACGAGCCAGATCAGCTCCACCTTCTACGCTCTGGTGCGGAGAAGCCAGGGACACAGTTGGCCGCATGCGAAAACACAGCCAGGGCGACTGGAGGCCAAACTCCGGCGCCCGACGTTTCCACTAATCGCAGCTGCGCGCCGCGCGACATCTAGCTACCAGAGGACGGACGAACAGACCGGTTCGGCACTTACACGTCGTACATCTTGATGTGGCCATCGTCCGAGGCGGTCAGCAGGAGCTTGGAATCGGGCGAGAACGCCAGAGACCGGATCGGCATGGCGTGCCCCTCCAGCGTGTGCACGCGCCGCTCCGTCTCGATGTCGAACACGTTGACGATGCCGTCGATGGCGCCGCTCGCCAGGTACTTGCCGTCTGGGCTCTGCCGGAAGGCCGCGGTCACCGCGCGCGGTAACAGCGTGCGGCCACGGCGACGGCGTTTGGAGTTCGGGCAGCTGAGTCACCGGTTACAGACATTTGGCTGCGCTTATCATAGCGTAGCCAAATATCTGAGACGAGTATCACACTTGGTGACGGCTGAGAATGAATGGTTTGTGCCCGCAACCTGGCTCACAATGTGTCACACGTCACAAGACTTAAAAGCAATGTGTACTGAGTGGCCTACGGCTGCTGAATGGCATATGGCCTACCGCCGTGGCTTATGACCCATGGCCTAATCATGGTTATAGATTTCCAACATTTTTTCTGGGGGGGGGGGTCCACAAGGATTTCAAACCGTTTGTTACCAGTCAATACCAAAGCCCTGATGTTAAAATCCCTGAATACTGGAGGGGGGGGGGTCCGGAACCCACTACCCCCCCCCCCCGCGAGCGCCAGCCACAGATCTATCGCCGAATGGCCTCGCCGTCGACGCGCATGAAACAGCAACCAAACAATCTGCTTCACTCGGTCGCTGTCGGGAGTACCACGCACGCCGGATGCGGTGGATGCCAACTTACGTATGCAATGCTGAACGTGAACTTCCCGCGCGTGTCGAAGCTCTGCTCCTGCTTGCCCGATTCGACGCCGTAGACGACGATCTTGCCCATGTGGGAGCCGGTGGCGACCATCTTGGAGTCGGGCGAGAAGCAGACGGACCAGGCCTCCACCGGGCCGGCGTCGATCGTCTTCAGCAGGCCGCCCGTGCCGAGCTCCCACAGCCGGATGGTCGAGTCGAGCGAGCTGGAGGCCGCCACTGCGGCGCCACGGCCGGCCCGGCGTCAGCGATGACGTCATCGCGGCAGGCGGGGGCCGCCGACAGAGTGGAAGCCAGTGGAGGGGACGATGGGAGGAGGGAAGGGAGACTTGAAGCTGGCAGGGGGCTGCACGGCCACAGCTAGGAAATGGGATGCAGGTGGGTAATGATAAGAAAATCTGATAACTTGCGCCAGTGATGACGTCACCACGGCAGGTGGCGGCGAGAGGCAGAGCAGAAGCCAGTGGAGAGGACGATGGCAAAAGGGCAGGGAGATTTAAAGGTAGCAAGAGTCTGCACGGCCACAACTGGGATATGGGGATGCAATTGGGCAATGATAAAAAAGTATAGTAACAGAAGGCCCAAGCGTAATTCAAACGACATTCGCAAAAGTCAACACTTCTACAAAACCAGAGACTGCAAGAGCGCGGCCCTGGCGACCAAGCCCTAAAGCACAGGACCGACACCGTTAGGGCGTCGACCACGGGTCGAAGGCGGCAAACCCTCGGCCGGACACCCCACAAAACAGCCATCACAGCCACCACTGGGCCACCAGCACACCCCGCCGTTCGACGCCCACCGCTTTGCCGCCACCCACCTCCGCCGTCTGCCGAGATGTCCACCGACATGACGCCGAGCGCGTGGCCCTCGAGCGCGTGCCGCTGCACCAGCTGGCTGTCGGTCCACTCCCAGAACCTTGACCGTGTCGTCCAGCGAGCCGGTGATGATGTACTCGGCCGGCGGCGGCGGGCGCGGCGGCTCCGGCGCGTCCCCGTCGCCGGCCGGCGCTCTGGCGGCGGGCGGCGCGCGGTCAGCGCCAGGCCGACCGACACCGGCCGCGGCAGCGGAGAACAGCAGGCCCGACCGGGCACGGTCTGGCGCGTGCGACAACAGAGAAAAACTGGCTCTCACTTGACTGCTGCCCCGCACAGTGGTAGCCATCCAGTACCGACAACAATAAAATAAATGGACCTTCCTATTTGAAAAAAACAGCATGTCATGGTAAGATAAAACCCTCTGTGGCACATAACAACATGGAAGTAAATAGTCCTGACCTGTACGAGATCCAAGGAACCACATTAATAACCATTCTGTTATAAAACCATTAGTGCTGTGATATAATGATAGGTCTTCTGGTCCATATATTGCAGATATTCAAAGACATTACTTGCTGATATCACAGGTACACAGACACATATTTCAGCACAGTACATCAGAACAAAAACAACATATGGCACACAGACTATTGCCAACACACCATACTTGTGTAGCTCCAAAAATAGAATGAAAAATTAAATATCAGAGCCATTTTTATCATAGCAAAACCAATTTTTTAGATTCTTTGCAATGCATATGACAAAACAGCTTATTAGTCAACATTAAAGTGACTCACTCTACTGCTTGTTCCTCCGATGATCTGGGCTTGTACTTGCCCCAGGCACAACTCCAGATGCAGTCATCATGAGCATTCTCCTTCTTATATTGAAGAGAAAACTGAAATTTGGAACACATTGCTGATATGACAAGAACAAATGCAGCTATGTAACATCAGCAATTAAACATGGCCATCAATTTTGAGCAAAATATATTGCAGGACATATACCATGCAGCACACTCCAGGAACTGCAATGCTAGACAAAGGAAGAACAGGAAATACAGGTGACATAAGTTCCAGTTGGCTTCACCTGCACCAACAAGTTTGAAAAAGAAAAAGTGAAAGAAGACAAACAAAACACTCAACTGCCATCATATACATATGTTAATGTACCATGTGCTTATAAAACATGACCAGCAGATATAAAAAGCATATTAGATGTCTAAACTTCAATATTACACATCAATAAATATACAAAATAACAAAAGCAAAATGATGTAAGACAGCACAAAATAATTCATAAAGTAACAAAATAGACCAGGCAATAAAGACAACTGACATACATCTACTGCAAATCTTTATCAGGTACAAGAACGAATGGTAACCTCAATGCACAACAATCATGGCACACATGGCATAACATATAAATGGTGCACATCGAACAAAACCCTTACCATTACTGCAAGTGGAACAGACTGGATCAATGTCCCCTACAAAATACTGTTGATATGGTCTACTACTTATCAACAAATGTTGCGGAAGCTCAAAAATGTGTGCATCAGGCCCTGAAAATATACAAAGATCAATCAATATGGCTATAGTGGCATGTCAAGTCATCAGGGATATTATGCAGCAGTTCACATGTTAGCAGTTAACAATGATAAGCATGGGGTATGCAGGGATAATCAGGGCACAGCCAGGAATTTCCTACAGGGTAGCCCAGAGTTCAGTGAGAAGTAAAATCATACAAAAACCTTCTGCTGGGAAGATTATGTGCAATGGGTGCACAACAAAGGTTCCTTTTGATCACCACTGTACAGCCCTGTACATGGAGTGCAGAATGACACCTTGCTAACTGAATCCATATTACACACAAAATGAAGACCTGGGGGGGGAGGGGGCCAGGCCTGGGCATCCACTGGCCATGGATGTAGCCAAGGAAGCCAAGGGGGCCATGGCTCCCCTCCTGAGCCAAGCAGTTCTCACTAAATACATGGCAACTTTGCATGAATGAGGAATAGCAATCATATATATGTTGCAAAAGCAAACACTAGATGTTTTGCTGTGCATTAAACATGAGGTAAATTGCACAAAACTGCTGCTTTCTCCTAAAAGTTTTGTCATATGCCAGTGGTATATGACAAAATTTGACATTTGGCCCACCCCTGAAGAAAATCCTGGCTACATGCCCACCTGACTGTACTATTGGCATGGCAGCTGGGGTTGAAAATTTGATTTTTGTTCTTGGTGTCAGAGTACAATTTCTGCTTTGGAGTGCAAAATTTTGCAAACAGCAATGCTGGTTCAAGCTGATGTCCTTGGCATAAGTCAGTTATGACATCATACTCGAATCTTACTGAATGGAGGCACTCATTTCCTTGCAGAGTTAGAAATTTGTCAACTTGATTATCAGGTAGCTTTTTGATAGAGACACAAGGTCACAGTTTCATTGGAACATAAAATGCTTCTGGAGCACAAATCTTCTGATATTCATTGACACCAAAAAGAAGCATCTTGTCCAACCTTGATGACAGCTGATGTTTCATGTCCTGCATTCTACACACAACAAACAATAACATCCTATCATAACTGGACAATGCCAACCAGGACAAGTGAAAATTGCTGGCACCAACTTCTCCATTGAAAAACTGAAAGGAACATACCATTGCTAACAAATCTCTCTCTCAAAACATAATGGGCATCTTTGAAAGCCACTGTAAATAAAAATGATTCATTATATTTTTGGTGATTCAGCAAACATTAAGATAAATGTAAAAAGAAGAAGCAACGTAAAGTGACCACAACAATTACCACAGGTTTCTTCATGCGTGGAAGTCTGAATGCTATATCCCCCTGTGCTCCGCATAGAGATAAAAACCCTGATATTAGCCAAGGTCTTCATAACATGGCATTAGACACTATTCAATCAATTAACAAACAACCTTCAGTATACCAGGAGGCCATGTTGCTATATAATCAGTAGCAGATCAAAAATATATTGGATTCAATGTTACAACCTGGGGCCAATGTCAGGAATAAGTTAAAGCATGAAATCGAAACTCAAGTGCTCATAAGAAGAGGTGCATGGCAAACATAAAAGCTACCTCAACAATGCAATCATTCAAAAACAATGGATATCACATCATTCAGCAATGGTTGCGAGCAACAAAAAAGGACCATTTATTCATGCTCGAAACAACAAGGGATCCCAATAACACAAAAGGCTAATACATGCAGAACTGGAGATTTCTTTACAGTTCAATCAGCTAACAAGCCATGATATGCCCCTCCAAAAAAAAAACAATGATGCTGGTCCCTGTCCCAAACGTTGACTCCGATATTTTTGCTCTGTTACTGACTTGTATAATATATATATTCTCTCCTGGTATACTGAATGTCATTTGTTGACTTAATGTGTACAGTATCTAAAAACCAGGAGTATTTAAGACTTATGATTCAAGACATTAAAAAGCAGCATTAGCCAAAATCCTGGATTACGGTATTATCCATACCCTATATGCCTGTTGTATTAGCGGTATGAATAGGCGATCGGAACTCAAAGCTGGTCGAAGCCAATAACTTTCGGTCCAGGGTTTAAAAGACCTCAGATATACAGCTGATTGATTGGAATCCTCCTGGACAACAGGTTAATTCACGTTTTTTATATTTTTGTTTCAGCCAGATCTACAGCATATATAAAAATAGTTTTATTTCGTAAGTATTATCTTTCTCTATACACAAAACAGCTATGGATGGCTAAATATACATGTGTGCAGGTAAGCGCTTCTTGCGAAGTCAGCTGACTCGTTTCTCCTTATTCAATGTCGACGAAATACAACACCAACCGCGCCAAATGTCAGCAACCGCACTGTTGACTTTGGGGCGTCCCATGCGGTATTTCACGTACGGCCGATGCCGGTAAGGAAGATAACGCCCGGGGCTTTATGACAAGTACTATGGAGTGAAAGAACGGGGTGAATGGTGTGGTAAGTAATGGACCGCTTTTTCTTTTTAGCATCTATTTTGGTGAGATGAAATAAATGCTTCATTTATTGAGCATACTGAACAGTAGCAGGCTTGGAGCGCCGTGTTTGAACCAAGAAGTGTTTACGTTTCGCAGCCGGTTGCCTTGCTCGCGGCAGAACATGTTTTCGTTGGCCTCTGGGCGCTGGGAGATGTTTCTTTTCTGCGTATAGCATTTTACCTTCCTTTCATCAGGAGCACCTCAGAGATATGGGTTAGAAAGGCAGGCAGCCTGTGTTTGGTGACAGCGAGCTACAAAGTAAGATTCGAATAATATTCGAAGCTGCAAGGGCTCCTCCATAGACATGCAGGGACCTTGTAGAGGCCAACTTGAGGGGCACTATAGAGCCACCTCAAGGGCGTATTTCGAACTTAACGAAGGGGGATGTCATGCGGCAGGGTGGGGAGCGCTATCAGTTGTAGGGTCGTCATGACGTGTGGTGGGATGCGGTGGTTGATGTCCCGAACAATTTCATGACTCGCATTTTTTTAAATTCATTTGTTTTATTGGTTTATTGCACTTTTTGCGCCCGTCAGGGATCTGGACGCCCTTCTGTTCTTTACAGTGTTCTTCTAAAGCTTGGGAATATTTCCAGACCACATGGGAGCCCTCTGAGTCATCGGGGGCGCGCCGTAAGAGTTTTAGGCTTTTCCTAGGGCGTCCTTTCAGCCATCGGGACACATTTTCAGACCTCAGGAGTGTCGTTGGAAATCTCGGGGCGACCCTCGGGGGGTTTGGGTTCTTTAGGGCGTTCTTCTAACCCTCGGGGCATGTTTTCATACGTCAGGTGCGCTCCTTGAGCCATCGGGACGCTGCTTCAGGTTTTGAGGCGCCTAGACTTTAGGGCGTCCTTCTAGCCCTCGAAAGATATTTTCAGGCCATAGGGACGTCCTTTGAGTCCTGAGGGGTACCCCTCTATGGTTTGGGGTGCCCTTTTATTCTTAAGGGCTTATTTTCAGGCCACAAGGTCGTCCTTTGAGCCCTCGGAGACGCCCCTTCAGGGTATTGGGGTTCTCGTTTACTTTTCAGAACGTTATTTTAGATCTGGAACGCATTTTAGACGCCAACAGCGCCTTTTGAGCCCTCGGGGTGCCCCTACAGGGTTCGAGGTGCCCTTTTATTTTGTAAGACGTTCTAGTCCTTGGAACTGTCTTCAGACCTCAGGGACGCCTTCTGGAGCCGTCGGGGTGCCTAATGAGCCTTGGGCGCTCCTCCAGTGGTTGGGGCGCCTTTTCTTTTCAGGGTGTCTTTCTAACCTTCGGTACAAAGACTTCAGGGGCGTCTGAATGAGCCGGGGGAGGGGGGGGGGCGCTCCTCCAGTCCAAGGGCTTGGGACGCCCTTCATTCTTCAGCGCATCCTTTTAGCCATCGGGATGTTTTCAGACCTCAGAGACGCCTCTTGAACGCTCGGAGAAGGACGTCTCTCCGGTATTTGGGGCACGCTGGGATCTTCATGACCAATAAGTTGAGTTGAGTTGTTAATTCCCTTCCCGTCCGCTGGACGTTTGTTTATAAGGCTGCAGGGGGCCCTCTGTGGGCAAACAGGCAACCAGTTAAAAGCTGGCAAGGGGCCCTTTTATAAGTTCCCTCGACTAGCCGGTAGGGAACCATCTGCTGGGCGACACAGCACCCTCTTACAGGCTGATAGGGGCCACTTGACATACCGGTAGGCGGGGCTTTCACGGGCCGCCAGGGGCATTCTACGAATCGGCAGGGGCCCGGAACAGGCCAGAGGGAGCGTCCTTGCCATGTCAGCAGGGGCCCCTATCTGGTGAAGTAGCCATAGTTAGTAAGTAGCCCCGTAGTAGAAAGGGTCCTTAATAATGCTGCCCGTTGTCCGAGGGGCCCCGATGCAGAGAAGTCTGGAAACCCCTCTGCGCCACGCGTGGAAGGGCTCCTTCCAACCCGAATCCGCGTCTCTGCGCTGCGCGCGATGGGGCCTTCTCAGTGTTAACGGAGACCCAGCCCCTCAGCCCCACTCCCCGTGGGTGCGCCTGTTACCGGATTGCTTTTCGGCCATAGGCCACGGGTCAAAGCAGGGGCAGTTGACTATTCATCTCTTCTTAAACCCATCTATAGAAATTCTGGAAATGCGCCATTAGGGCCATGTCTCGTTGGCCTGGTGGCGTGTAATGGTCCTTCCACTTGAATCGCTTTCGTAACTGCAAAAAGAGTAACTGCGTCTAAAGCAGGTGTTACACTGACATCTGGACCGCAGAAGATCGGCTCCGCCTCTTAAAATTTTGGATATGCCCGCCAAATGTAAAATTCGGTGTAAAATGGGTCGCGTAAACCGGCCGACGGGTGCCAGTTTAAACGGACGTCATGCCGACGTCTAAACGAAAATGGCGGATTCTTTCATTTTACATCGTTGAACGGAAATTGAACATACCCTGCTTTCTGGAAGGGTTTTAAATCGTTGTCTGTCGTCCGACTTACGTGACCGGTATCACTCTTGATTTTACGCGGGATGGACGTCGTATCCAAATTGTAAGTGAAGAAACGTATCTTTTGCGTTTTAGGTGTCTGTGACATTGGGATCAATCTGAATAATTCATCTTTGTTCAACTTTTGATAAACGTCGTATCTGAACACCCACCATGCGTCATTAAGGAGGTGCTTGAGATGTGTGCTCCTCAAATGACGGTCCCTCTCAGATAAACGCGCGGGTGTTGATTGGCATTAAATAGAATGAAGTATTTTGAGGTTGACCACATTCCATCACATTCTTATGAAACTGAAAAATCAGGGACGTGCTCAAGGCCTTATACACTGACATGCCCACGGAGGCGGGAAGCAGGGGGAGGGGGAGAGAGGACAGGGGAAGTTGACCCCAACTCTTTTTTGAAATTTAACATCGACCGTATGCGCGTTGACTAGAAAAAACTACTTGAAATGCCCCCTCCACCTCATTTGTAAAGATATCCTGCGCTCCTGGTCGTGTTCGACCCGTTCAGTTTGTTTTACGCCTCGCGATTTTAAGTGACGGAATCATCGTCTTGAAGGTGTTGGTGTAGCGCCCATGTAGTCTGCCCAACGGTCATCGAGTGATGCATGAAGTTTATTTCCAGAGATCGAACAGACGACATGGGCGAGAGGGTGGTTTTGCTTGTTTGACACACTCGGATTTGAGAGGCTGTTCTGTTGGCCCGTTTTTCGACTCTGTCAGCCCCTGATGGGCCCGGTTGAATGGTCTTTTGTTTGCGTGATGCTGCTGCATTTCATTCGAACGCGCAATAGTGTTTTTAGTTGAGCATGACAGAGCTGCGGTTTCATCAGTCGTGCGCAGGGCAGGCCCCCCGAATCTGGTGGGCTTCGGCGATCGCAAAAGGTGCCTGCTGACGAATCATGAGGTTCGGGCCACTCTACACCCTAAGATAGAGATACTACACACTATACACCCTTTCAACAGTGAGTCAAGTCCAAGGGTGCACGAAAAAGATCGGATGGGAGGGGGGAGGGAGGAAGAATATGTACATAGTGTTTAGCAGGTCGGCACCTCCTGCGATATTTCCTCCTGGCTGTCCATTTATCTTCGTCATGGAGGGCGGACCTGCAGCCCTCTTTGTATGAGCCTTTGCTACAGTCGTAATCCGTCCATGGTGTACCGTCTGCGGCGATTACCGGTCCCGAGGTGGTAATCGCCGGCTCATTGCCTCGCATCTGCGGTCGTTTAAAGGACCATACAGTAACAACGTTATTAACTTTCTGTATGGTCTCCGTGTCATGGGAGAGGTGCAACACGGCATTGCGTACATACGATGGATCAGCTATGCAATAATTATCAGCCCAGCCCCATTAAGGAAAACCATGAAAAGTTGGAGCAATGTAGACCCCACACCAGGGGTGGAGATCTAGTTTTTGGTCTCGGTGTCGGAGTACAATTATATACATATACAAAGGATACAAAGAATACAATATACAAAGAATAAGAATACAAAGGAGCCCGAGTCATTTACTTGCAGTATTAGAAATTTGTCAGCATGGTTATAATGCAGCTTTTTGATGGAGATACAGGATCACACTTTTGGAGTATAAAATGTTTCTGGAGCACATATTTTCTGGTGCTCTTCAGCACCAGCAAACACCGTCTTTTCCAACCTTGCCCCACACAGACCACTGATAGTCTTTGTGGGGTCTGCACGCTTGCTGGTGATGGGGCTCTGCTCGAAAAACTACCGCTTAAAACAAGTGGCAGCTGTTGGTCTGAAATAAACGATTCAGTCCAAACGAAGAGTCATGTCACGTCTTAGTCATCTGTCTTTTCAGTTTTAACAGTTGCGAAACGCTGTTACTCATGGGTGTCAGTCTACGATGGTCATGAGAGGTCAAATGCCAGAATGTCAGGTGGTTGAAGGATGAATCCCATATCATGATTTCGAGAATCTTACATAAAATAAATGACATTTTTCGAATCTAGGAAAGTGGATTACATTTCAGTGCCGTTGATGTGTGAATGTCATGCATTGCTTTTGCCGTACTTCTAGTGTACCGACACTTGTTTTGAAGTCCATGTTGGCCATAGTTCAGGTTAAATAGGCATCTAAAGTCAGGTTTCCGATAGGGTCTTGCGTGGTTGGCATATCGGTAGCAAAAGGCAAAAACCAAGGGAACGTAACATTTGGTTTGGAACTGATATGACGTGTCCTTACGTGACATCATGGTTTTCAGGACCAAATGAATGTTCTTTACATTTCCAGTTTCCTCCGTTATACTAAAACGTTAGAACCTCCATGTAGGTCAGACCGGGTCATTGACCCTTGAAAGGTCACAAAAGGTTATGGCGGCTGGAAGGAAATTCTAGTCAGGTGACTTATTAACTTTGACCCCCTGTTGGACAAGTTTTGCGTTGTTTGTACCAAAAACTCGAGGAATCACAGAGCATACCTTAAAAAAAAATCCATTCTTGATGTCCGTGCCTTCGCGCGTTTTTTTCGCTGTCCTGGTGCGATAACTCAGCTCAGTTCAGGCGATGAAGACGGTATCTTTGAGGTGGCCACCCAGTACTAAGGTAGCCTACTTATTCAATCTCAAGCGGCCTAGAGCACGGGTAGTTCGTAAGGTGCTTCACCCTGAGTAGCCGCCGGTCAACGACCGGCGAAAACGCGAAAATGCCCGTCGAATCCTGTCGCACGCGGTCAGGCTGCCCGATCCAGCCGGAAACAATAGAATGCCGTCAGTTTCATTGCGACGCCACTGAGTGATGGCGTGGCCGACGTCCAAAGCACTTTCTCCCTACACTTGTTTCAGTCGAATGGAAAACTGATTACATGTACATCAGTGTCGAAAAAAGGTACGCTAAGCCATGGAGCGTAGGTGGAGTTTGCCTCGTGCTTCACGGCCCCACCGAAGTGCGGCGACCCTGTCTCGTGTTGAGAGTCACGAGGTACGATGGTGCTGACCGCATAAAAAAAGATTGTTGCAGTGGACTGAGCCGTTGGGGTCGCGGCTGCATTCGGATCTGCGTGAAAAATGAGTCCACTGATACCTGACATCTTTTGCTTTCAGCTCTGTTTTCGGAGAGTTGGCCACTTGTTATGAGTCTCGATATAAAATTGCCACCCAGTATGTAGACCGCGCAACTTGAGGGTCTTTGTGGCGTGGCAGATGTGGTATTTTCCCCTGAAGAACACAGGCTGGGCAGCCGATGACTCGGCGTCGGTGGCGACCGGCGGCGGATGTGGCGCGGGTCGGCCGGAAGGGACCGACGTCTGCGGGCGCCTGTGTCGCGGATGCTGCGGTGGCCGCCGCGGTCGGCGCGCTATCTGCGCCGGACGGAACTGGCCGGCCGCGCCGTCCGGCGCGCGGGGGACGAACTGGCCCGCCGTGCCGGCCGGCGCGCGGGGGACGAACTGGCCCGCCGTGCCGGCCGGCGCGCGGGGGACGAACTGGCCCGCCGTGCCGGCCGGCGCGCGGGGGACGAACTGGCCTGCCGTGCCGTCCGGCGCCCGAGGACGAACTGGCCCGCGGGGCTGTGGCCTGGCCGAAGTGCGTGACTGGAAAGTGACCTACTGGGATTTGACCTGGCCTGCGTGGCTGATAGACCCGGCCTGATTGTGTGACCGGGAGGCAACCTGGCCGGTGTGACTGGGGGATGACCGGGAGGTGACCTGGCCGCTGTGACTAGGAGGTGGCCTGGTTGGACCGTGAGAGTGGGAGATGGTCTGGCTGGTGGGAGGCGGAGGTGACCCGGCCTGACCGTGCGACTGGGAGTTGACCTGACTGTTTGACA
Source organism: Capitulum mitella (assembly GCA_030062745.1). Lineage (NCBI taxonomy): Eukaryota > Metazoa > Arthropoda > Thecostraca > Pollicipedomorpha > Pollicipedidae > Capitulum > Capitulum mitella. The sequence continues at coordinate 7,776,954 of CP099839.1, read as the reverse complement.
GGGAGGTGGCCTGGTCGGTGCTATTGGAAGGTGACCTAGCTGGACCGTGTGAGTGGGAGGTGACCGGGCTGGACTGTGTGACTGGGAGGTGACCTGGATTGTGTGACTGGAGGGTGACCTGGCTGATGGGAGTGGGAAGTGACCCGGCTAGGCGGTGTGATCGGGAGGTAACCTACCCGCGCTGCGTCACTGGAAACTGTCCGGATCGGGCTAGCATCTGCCGGCCATACGCCGGCCGGCCGCCGCCGGCCCGTGTATACAGGCGGCGTAATGTAAACAGCGCGCCGGGCCGCGTGGGTCCCGGCCGGCCGGACAGCGCGACGGCCACATGTGCCGCTCCCCTCCCCGCGCGCCGTCACATTCCGGCGAAATCGGAGCCGGCCGCCGCGGCTGGCGTCGTCCGCCGGGTCGGCCGCCGACCGCCGCGGACGAGCGCCAGATAGAGACGCTGCCGGCGCCGCCCGCCCTGCCCGCCGCTTCCTGTTTGCAATAGCGCCGCGGCGGGCGGTGGCGATAGGGAAAAGAGTGGTGCTGGCACGGAGGGACGGCGAGGGTGCTGTCGTTTCCTCGGCGGCAGTCCGCCGCCGCGTTGTTCTCGTTTTTTTGCGACCGGTTTGTGGCGTGCCGATGTCGGCGAGAAAAATGACGCGCCCTCTCGGGAGTCGGAGGAGACGCGCAGCGGCGGAGTCAGTCTCCGGCCGGGCGGGCCTCTGCGGGCGGGCTCGGGCCGCGCAGGCCTCGAGCGAGCCGTCCGCCGGCGCCGCGGCTGGCGCTGGCGGCGCCGTGCGTAGAACTGCCCGTGATCCGGCTGGCGTCACCGGCAGCTGTGTAAACACGGCACTCAATGACGCCGTTATGCCGGTCGGCGGCGACGAACACTCGAGAACGGCCCCGCGGCGGCGTGATTCAGCTACGCTGCATTGTTTTCACGCTCTCTGGGGCTGTGCCCGAATCTGCGGTCCTCGCGTCACCTTGTTGTGGCGCAGATCTCGGTGTGTGACCTTATGTGGTCATCGTACCGTGGACGGCCCCGAAGCAGCTCCGCAGTGCTATGACCTGTAGCTGTCAAGACATGTTGCAAAATCACGGGTATTTTTGTACTTCAAGTCCTGCTCATTGGAAGTCCGCTCCATGGAACTGTGCTAGATCAGAAATATTTGTGCATGGGATGGACCACTGGAAATGGTGACGGACTACTCAAGTGCGCTAGAGCCCCAGCGCTACATGACCGTCCTTTGTCCAGATATGTTGGGTTGAGAATGTTTTATGTGCGCTTCCTCTCTTCGAGTGCCTTCGAGTGCCTTGACTAGCATGCAGTGGATATTTCATAGGGACGAGCATGCCTGATTGCCTTCGAGGCTGGCATCAGCCATTCAACGCGTTTCATCCATCTTTTATCCACCGTTTTATCCACGTGCTGCAACGTGAACTTGACGAAATCTGTCCTAAGTGGGGTGCGCGTTTTAAAATGATTTTTCAAGTGTCGGTCGCTTCCCTTCTACCCACGTTCAACCACCGTATTTTCAGAGTCGAATGCACGGAATGCGCAGTTTCACGAAATACAGATCGCCTCTGAAACGAGGCGATTTGCCACGTCGTTATCGGGCCTCATACATTTTGCTATCCTTCCTCCCAGCAGTAGGAGGCGGTACGGCATCGACTCTGAGACGACGTCTGGCTACTGTAATTGGACTCGTGATGTACTAATAGTGATCACTCGCACGCTGCCCGTGAAGTGGCCACAGCTGTTAGTGTACGTGTTGTCGGAGCTGCTGTAAATGGGGAGGGTTTCGTAATTTAATTTTATTTACTCTTGATGTTAAGATTATCCTAATCATCGCCGCTGAGGCTTCAGATGGTTTTTCTGCATGCGGTGACTCGACGTACCTACGTGCCACGGGACTGGTTAAAAGTTTTTGAACACGATGACGTGTAGAGCTTGCTGTGTTGCTTATATTTGCCCATTGTGTTGCACATGAATTGAAATGCCGACATTGCCCATTTGTTTGTTAAGAAACGCATTTGGGAACGTAATCGTCCACTGTTGATTGGAGCGTACCGCCACATGCTTATTGGAACTGGGTCCTGTCGGTCTCGGCAGTACATGCAGTCTCTTGGAGCTGGGAGTGGTCCGTCGTTTGCTTTGCACGGCTCGCAAACGGTGTACGCACGGCGCGTACGCAAAAAACTTCAGCCTGCATTCGCGTCCGCATAACAGCGAGAGCTGGAGACTGGAACGGGAGCGGCTGCCCGGCCGGTGCCGGATCAGGAATCCGCCGCCATGGGCCTGACTCACCGGCCGGTGACATCATGTGAGTGGGTCCGGCGTCGCCCGGCCCAGCCCGGCCCGGCGGCCCCGGCCGTCTTCGCTCGGCCGGCGTTGAACGGTCCTGATTCATGGCGCGCGCCGGAATCGGCCAGCGGAGATGGCGCGGTCGGCCTCGGTGACTGGCGTACTTCAGCACTGTGTGGCCTGGTTGATGTCATTTCAGCAGAATGGATTGCGAGGTTTTCCGGGTTTGTGGAGGAATTTTGCGTCTTGTGTAAGCGTCATTAGCAGCAGTAATGTCCGATATGTGTTCGCCGAGGAGAAGTTTGTGCCCTGACAACCCTTTCTGACGAGTAGCTACATGACGCGTTTATTGTGAGCGCCTGGTCTTATTGCATTGCTCGCAGCTGTTTCTTGCGTTGGGTTCTGTACTGGCTCCCTGACTTACCACGTTGCACAGCGTTGTACAATAATTCCCTCATTCTGGTCTTTCCCCAGCTGCTAAATGTGGTATTTTGTCTCTGTTCTGCTTGGAAGCGGGAGACATTGATAAGGCTTGTTATTTCGTCAGGCTGTAGCCCGATGTCATCAGATCGGAAATGTTTATGTTTTGTGATCGGATCAGCGGAGGAAGCCATGGAAACAGAATTGCCTGTTGTGATGGCGTAGCTCACACGTCGCTTTACATGATGGTCCCATGATGCGAGTGTTGGAGACCATTATAATGTTTTCTTCGAGTGCTAGGTAGAGGGGTCTAATGGCACAGCAGCGTATTGCGAGCAAAAGTTGGAGGATTTGTGCTCAGATAAAATGACGTGGTAGTACTCGTAAAATATCGTACGGCATAGATATCGACAACAGTTATCGTGGGGTAGAAGGTCGTGCAGTGGATTATTTGGGTAAACAGACCCTGGATGCAGACAGAACCGTCGTTCGGTTCTCCTTTTTTTTGTTCACTGTTCAACAGAGATAAATTTGCCAGCTCCGCCTTCTGAATGTAAGAATGCGACGAGAAGCTGAAAAAATTGGCTGTCGCGGCGCTCCCCGTCGAGGGCACTGCTCGCCGCATATCATCCCTGAAGGCTGGAGAAGTCATTAATACTGGTCTGTTCGTCGTTACCGGACTCTACGACTCTCCATATTTCATCTCGCCGCTCGTCTTGCGGCCCGACTGTTTTGCACTGGTCGGCCGGTAGATGTCGGGCCGGCTGGCGGCCGGCCGCCACGGCTGGCGTCTGCCCAGTCTGGTCGGGTCGCGCGGCCGGCGGTGGACCGCGCCGTGGGGCGTGTCTCAGCGGGCCGCCGTGACCGGGCCGGGTCAGCCGGCGGCGAGCGGAGCGCCGCTGCCGCCGGGTCGCGCCGGAAGCGGCCTCTGCCGGGTTCCTGCCGCTATCTGGCCGACGTCCGGCGGCCGCGTCCGGCCCGGCCACCCGCCTTCGGCAGGAAAACGCTGCGGCCACGTGGAGCGTCTGTAGCCCGGCCGGCGGGCGAGGGGGAACTCCGTCAGCCCGGAGCTGGCCTGCTCTCCCACGAGGCCGGCGCGGGACAAAGGAAGCGGGATCGGAGCGCTCTGCCAACAGGTGGCACCGCCAGCTGATACGTGAGGGTGAGTAGCGCGCCGCGCTAAGTGCAGCGCCAGCCATTCTGGTCATTTCGGTTTGCTGAATGCCAATTGGAAACGTGTCTTGGCTTGATCGCTGCACTTTCATTGTGGTGTTTTCGGCGGTCTCCGTCGGAATTTTCTTTGCATTTCATTTTATGGCATTTAATCATTTCAAGCCTGCCATTGATGGTCGGAAGTTTGCGACACAGACTGCCACTGATTGCCGGTCGTTTGTGACGCTGACTGCCACTGATGGCCAAACTTTGTTACTCTGTCTGCCACTGATGTCCGGACATTTGTGACGCTGACTGCCGTTTCTGCGTGGCCAGTCGACTCCGCTGTCCGCGGACAGGCGCTGCGACTCCGCGCCTGTCCCGGACTCGCCGTGACGGGGCCGCCGACGGCCGCGGAAGGGCAGCGGCGTCACGTCACGCGGCCCGTCCGTGACGCGGTGAGTGTCTCGGCGACCGGCCGGGCGGGGGCCGCGGCCGCCGTCGCCAGACGGCCCACAGACGCCCGCTGTTTACGTTGCTGGCGCTGTTTTTTCGGCCGAACGCCGGCCGCCGCCGCCGGCTGCGGTCCGGGCCTGGCCTAACGTCCGCAGCGTCCTGTCTGGTGGTCTGGGACCCAGGGCCGTCTTCCCCGCCCATCTGGCCTTCTCCGCCGGCCCGGGATGGCCGGGTCGTGTACACTCCCCGCTCAGCTGGCCCTGTCCGCGAGTCAGGCCGACCGTGCTGTGTCCTCTCCCCGCTCAGCTGGTGCTGTCCCGTGAGTCAGGTCGACCGTGCTGTGTCCTCTCCCCGCTTAGCTGGGCCAGGCCGCTGAGTCAGGAGTCAGGCCGACCGTGCTGTTTCCTCTCCCCGCTCAACCTGCTCAGTCCGGTGAGTTATGCCGTCCGTGCCGTGTCCTCTCCCCGCTCAGCTGGTGGCGTCCAGTGAACCAGGTCGTCTGGATGGCATCCGGTTAGCTTCCTCTGTCCCCTTGGGCGGCCAGCAGGACAAGAACCCTTGTTATTTACGCTGACTGTCGCTCCTGTCCGACCGTCAGTCTGCCGTCTGGCGGCAGGCCGACTGCATGCCATTCGGCCACCCGTCACTGTTCGCCTTTTCGGACGACACCGTAGGGTAGGCGGGCGACCGTCCGGCCGCCTGGTTGCTGTTGTCTGCGGGGATCCCGCCATCCTGCGTCGCTCGGCGTGTATGTGGTGCACAGAGGAAACCACCGGCAGAGTGGCGGCCAGAGCAGGGCCTGCTGTCCGGCCGTGGTGGCCTCGGTGGCAGTTGGACCGTGCGGCCTTACTGGCTGTGAAGGCCTGTCGGGCCGTGACGGCGTGACCAGCACGGCCTGTCCGGTTGTGACGGATTGTCCGGCAGTGACGGTTTGACCGTGTCGTCCTGTCCGGCTGTGGCTTCTCGTCCGACCGTAACGGTTTCACCAGTGCAGCGTGCCCGGCTGTGACGAACCGTCCGGCTGTGGGCTGGGCCGGCTGTGACCGCCGGGCGGCGGGCGTCGCGCCGAGCGGTGTTCCGTTAGAAATCAGCGTGCCGTCGTCGGGGAGGGGACGCCGGCGTCGTCGCGGAGTCTCGTGGGGATATGCTGGGAGAAGTGGGTCCACGCCGCTCGGTTGCGTGTCCGGCACTGTCGTTGCTTATCTCGGCGAACTCTGCTCCGCGGGAACGACGTGTCTCTTTCCCCGGTCTGGGCGGGGGATGAGTCCCCGACTGATGTCCGGGGTCGGCGCGAATCCCCTCCCGCCGCCGTCGGGATCAGCGCACTCCCCCTCCCCGCGCCGCGTGACGCCGAGCGGGGCCGGCGGTGTCGGTGACAGTGGTGCGGCCGCCCTCCGGCCGGCTCTGTGGCGGGGACAGGTGCAGTCGAGACCGGACGGCGGCAGCGGCGGCTCGGTGCGGTTACCGTCCGCGCAAGGATTTCGCCCGAATGGTGTTGCTCAGAGCTCGGTCGGGAGGAACGCTTGCCACTGGGTATTGGCGTGGTGACCGGTGGAAGCTTGTGAGGGCCGCTGGCCACTGCGAGCTGGTGTGGTGCTCCGTGGAGGCTCGGAAGGCCACTGATCACTGGGCACTGGTGTGACGGTGCTCGATGGAGGCTCAGGTGGGGCCCTCAGCTCGGAGAACTGGTCTGCTATTTCCCGCAAGTCACGCCGCCTCATTTGGCGGCCGTCGATATTCCGTCTTGTTTTTCTGACTTGTTTCGGGGAAAGTTCTTGTTGCCTTTCTTGAGTTGTCAGGTCTTTTGTACAGAAAAAAATCCGTGCTGACTGCATAATATTGTGACGGGCAGATTTTGTAAATATGTGATTCCAATCGGTTCCAGTATTTTGTAGATAAATCACGCAACTTTCTGTCTTAGATTTATGGGCGCTGACGTAGGTTCATGGGCTAGTTTCTCTCGAAGGACGTCCAGTATCTGTGCTAGGCCTGTCTTTTCAAGCCTGTGTCGTGGGACATTTCTTTCCACCATTTTGGGTGATCCCTGAATCGGTGGCGTCGCCGAGGCACTGTCAAGTTGTTACTGAGCGTTCCCCGACACTGGGACTCCATCAGGATGTCAGGCTCCTCTGGAGCTGTTCGCCGAACATTCGCTGTTACGAGGCCGCCTTAGAGGCGTTCCCGTCGTGGAACGTGGAGTTCTCGCGGAGTTCGCGTCTTCCTCTCAAGCCACTCAATCAGGGCTTAACAAGCCAAACCTCCCGTGAGTCGCGTTTTCCCCTCGATAAGCAGGCACATCTCCGCCTGACCGAGCCCCCGAGCCTGCCTGACCGAGCCCGCCCGACCGAGCCCCCGAGCCCGCCTGACCGAGCCCCCGAGCCTGCCTGACCGAGCCCGCCTGACTGAGCCCGCCTGACCGAGCCCGCCTGACCCTAGCCTGCCTGACCGAGTCTGCCTGAGACCGAGCCCGCCTGACCGAGTTCGGCTGCCTCGCCCGCCTGACCGCGCCCAGGAGGTCGCGATCCGCGCTGGACCCGGCCTCGGACGGGCTGCCGTCGGACGCCGTCGGACGCCGCTGTGGCGTCCCCCCGGCCGGCCCTCGCCCGCACGGGAGCGCTCTGGGACGTGACGGCCGCCCGGCCGGCCGGCCGAAAATCTGTCAGCCGCTGCGGCCACTGAGCAGAAACAGGCGACCGGCCGGCGTCCGACTCGGCCCAACGCATAAATATTTGTTTTCGTCGGGCGGTTTTTGGTGCGGTCTGCGCCCGGGTTGAGCCGTCGCGGGGAGCGGGTCGTTCGCGGCGGGGCGGTGCTGACCGGTGCCGCGCTGGCCGGCACCGCCCGCCGGCTGTGTAAATAAATGGGGCCGTGCGGAGCGGCGGCGGCGGCCCAGGCCAACTGACTGTCGTTACAGGGCCGGCCCGGCCTGCAGCGCCACCCGCCACGTTCAAACCGGCAGGCGCGCGCGCGCGAGCGCCGGCCGCTGGCGGCGCGGCGAGGCGGCGTCTGCAGGCCGCGTGGCCGGCCCACCGGCTGGAATGTCCGGACTCCACGGTCACCCGCCGACGTCTGCTGTCGATGCGTCGACGGCGGTTCGAGCCGCCGCGGCTGCCGGTGGGGTCCCTGACGTCCCGCCTCGGCGCCGGCCGAGGCGGGGGCGGCGGGCCGGCGCCGGTGGCACCTGAAGGTCGGCACGCCGACGCGTGACGGGAGACCGGACCGGCGCGGCTCCGTCGGTCGCCGGCCGTGCCGACCGGGCCGAGCCGGTCGCCTCGGCTCGCCGCCGAGGCGGCCGGCGCACTGCGGAGTCGTTACCGGGGCGTCCCCGACGTCAGGCCTTCGGTTGGGGTCGGACGTACGATGGCTAGTCGTCTGAGACCCGTCTACTCTGCGACCTGTGAAACGTTTTTTTTTTGGGGGGGGGAAGCCGCTTTAGGATTCTTCCTGAGGTGTGGAGGCATATTGTTTTTTTCATGCCCGTTTCGTGCGGTTGAGATTACGGTAGGATAAGGGCTTTGACCTTTTGGGACGCTTTTGACTCCTGCGTTGCTGCTATCGCAGTTGAAATAGGTCATCGATTTGTCGACGTGAGCGTGGAAATGTTGTGACATTTTCGGCCTGTAATTGCTGCTCATGTGCAACATTACATTTTTTCAGTTCTGAACCGTTTGACAGTCCAGTTTTGTTGCTCTAATCATACTTCTGATTTGGGTTTAGGTTCTGTCTCGTTGTTTGCAACATATTCATCAGCTTTCCTTGACTACTCGCAGTTATTGCAGTTGGGCCTTCTGATTGAGACCTGTCCAATGTCGTATCATTGTTCACTTCTCGACTCTCTGGCTTGCTAGCGGGGCTGCATGTTTTTCTCATTTTCAGGCCACGTCGTCCATTTTCATTTCACGTTACGTATGAACACGGCACTTGATCACGCGAATTTTTCCTGCATCGCGCCAGTCATTCCCACATTATTTTCCTTTCTCGCTCTCCCTCGTTCGTCCCCCTGAATCCTGTTTCCTTCGTTCCTCCCTTTTCTCTGTTTAAGTTCCTTGCTCTCTGTAGTATTGAGCTCCCGAGGCACCGCTGTTTTATTTCAAGCGTACGTGCTGTTTTCCTTGTCACGCGACGTCATTGTCGGTTTTACGGTGGTTCCCTCCTTTTTCCTGCTCGTTTCCCTGTCATTTTGCACGTCTCGTTTCCCTTTTGCCCTGAGTGGCAAATGAACTCGCTATCCCCAGTTGTCATCTTACCCTCTGATCTCTCCATCCTTCTCGTATGTCCTTTACTGTATTTGACCTGCTGTTTTTTCGCCATCCTGCCTGGTTTTCTTGTGGGTTTTGCTCCTTTTCCCTTTTGCCTGCGGTGTTCCTCTGGTTCGCTGTCCCGTTATGTGTACGGTGTCCCCGCAGCATCGCCTGTGTCCCCCCGCCGCGTTCCGTCACCTCTGCCCGTATTCTCAGCTGCCCTGTCTGTAATGGCAAATCCTCGGCTGGTCCTCCGCCGCTCTGCCCGCGGCGTCTGCCTCGGTCTTGTCTCTGCTGGTCTTCCCGCAGAGTCTGCCTCGGCTGTGCCTCTGCCGCTCTGCCCGCAGAGTCTGCCTCGGCCGTGCCCCTGCCGGTGTGCTCGCAGAGTCTGCCCCGGCCGTATCTCTGCCGCCGGCCGTGGCCGCAGCGGCGCCTCCGGCAGCTTGCAGCGGCGGCCGCCGCCGGGCTGCGGCCACCTGGGCCGGATGCCGGCCGGCGCTGGTGATAAGCGGCGGCGAGGCCGCGCCCGGCCGCCGGCCGCCGGCCGCCAGTCGCGCCGCCGGGCCGCCAGCACCGGCAGCGCCTCGGTCACCGCTCCGGCCCGGCCCGGCCCGACGCCGCAACTCCGGCCCTGGTCGTCCGCGGCGCCCGCCGGCGCTGGGGTGGGTCTGCGCCAGGCGCTGTCGGAAGGTGGGTCAGCTGGACTGGGGGCCGGCCGGGGCGGCGGCTGGATGTCGCTGTGCCGGGGTGTTCGCCGGTCGGTCTCCGTCGCTGTGGGGTTCAAACAGTGTAAGGCGGCGGACCGCTGATCGAATGTGGCCTTCGTCATTTCCATTGACGTCTGGGTCAAATCAGCGTAATGTTTCGTGGTCTGAAAAAGCTGGTGATGTCAAGCCTTTTTCTCTTGCAATTCGTTTGTCCACTATTGCAATGTGGACGTTGACCATCGTTCCGCATCTCTGTCTATTTGACTGGTGAAATGCAAAAACGCGATCTTCGGTACCTCGGCTATCGTTGACTCGTATGTAGAAGTGCTGCAGACTGAAGCACGCTTTATCGTGCGGACGTTGTACGGATAGTGCCCAGAGTTGAGATCCGGGTGATCCAACGTAAGCCGGAGGCGTTGACCTCGACACTGCCGCTGCAGACAATGCGTGTAGCCGGGCACACGGTTTATTTATTCTGGACGGTGTTTTTACATCTGGTCTAGTGATTCAGAGGGCACCGAGTATCTTCGCACAACACCAAGAGCCGACCATCTGCAGCATCGCCGGCCAGCCTCTCGCTGGCGTGACGTGTCCGCCGTCTCCTGACGAGCCGCAGGGCCGTCACCTGGCCGTCACGGACCGTCCGACACGTGCACCGTCTCCCGGCGTCACAGGTCTGTTACGTGGGCCGTCACGGCCTACCGACACGCGCACCGTCTTCTTCCTGACGTCACAGGTCTGTCACATGGGCCGTCGCGGGCCGGTCGACACGTGCACCGTCTCCCGGCGTCACAGGTCTGTCACGTGGGCCGTCACGGGCCGGTCGACACGCGCACCGTCTTCTGCCTGACGTCACAGGTCTGTCATCCGGCCGTCACGGACGGGCCGGACTCTCGCGCCGTGTCCAGGAGCGGTCCCCGGCGCCGGCCGAGCGGGCCGTCTCGTTTGCGCTATCCTGTTATTGCCGCGGCGGCGCTCGTTGTCTCATCAGCGCGGCGGCGAGGCCGGCGCCGCTCCTCCGTGCCGGGCGCGGCGCGAATGGTGCATTTCCGCTCCAAATGGACGCCATTTGAAGCGCCCGCCGATTTCGGCGCGGCCTGCAGTTGTGACGTCGCCCGTGTCCGTGGCCGACGCCACGTGCGCACGGAACTTTCAAAAGACGCGTGCTGTGAATTACGGAGGGAATAAGGTAACACTCAGCCACTGAGTGTGATTGAATAGAATATCTATGCATGTATCCGCGCCGTGCACTCGATCACTTTGCGCCGTGACTCGTTTTCTGCCACCCTCATGCCGCACGCACTGGCTCTGGCCATGGTCCTGCCCTGGGTTCACTCGGTGGTGGTCCTGCTGATGGTGGTGGCGGTGATGCTGGTGACTGTGGTGCTGGCGGCTGGTGGACGGCAGTTCCGGTGGTGGCGGCTGGCGGACGGTGGTTTTGGTGGCGGTGGCGGCACGGCCTGGGCACGGGGCAGCCTTTCAGTCGGCTGTCAGCCGACTTCGACAGGTAGCTGCCCACTGAAGGGCTGTCCCGGCCGGTCCCTGCACGGGGCCTCTCTCCGCTCCTTTGACCGAGACGACGCACGGCTCAACCGTCTCGGCGCTGTGTCGGCTTTAGTCCGTCGGTGACGGTGTGTGTTTGTGGGGGGGGGTGAGAGCGCGTACCGGGGGACAAAAATCGGGGCGTATGTCAGCAGGGTGTCCCAGGCAAGCTTCTGTCGCAGGCAGTCCAGTGTTTCACGACGTGCCGAACTCTGTTCTTTGCGGTAGGATTATCATGACTGTGGTTACAGAGGGTTAAGCCGCCGATGGTGTCAGTATGTGCCTGGGCTGTTAGAGATCCTTGGGTGATTCATCCCTTTTTCACTTTTTTCTGGCCGGGCTTAAAATTGTTTTCGATACCGTTTTTGTACAGGCCATTTTTCATGCAAATGCATTGTTGGAAAGCTGCGGGTGTGAGTTGAAGATAGATAGGAGAAACAGTCGCTTGAACTGTGTCGATAGTCTCTTTCCCGGCCTTTGACAGATGTTTCGCAGCATGGAGTCCTCAAGGGGCTTGGCACTGAATATCTCTTGTTCACCAAATCCCGGCTACATTATTGTGCCACTGCTCAGGGCCTATGTTTGGCATGGAACCGTCGTCTTGCTTGTCCCAAGTGGAAGCTATGAACGCACAGTTGTTTTAAAGTTATCCCTTCATTTTGTGTGTGCATGAAACTTGGTGTGTTCTCAGAAAAGCTACTTGATTTTTAGAAATTACAATTTACCCAAAACAAGCGTGTTTTGATGTTCTGTCTGCTGTCAAATGCTTTTTCAAGTTTGCAATAAACTAGGCTATTGCTTCCTGTTTCGCCTGGATTTTGTTTGAGGCGCGATGACCAACAGACGAAAGAGGAGAATACTGCTTGGCAATTGGACTGCTCATATGCATTCCTGCACTGCCTGTTCGGGGTCGACATGCTCCACCGGACTCCTGACGGAATTCCAGCGCGGCAGGCGCCTGCACCGCCGGCGTGCTGGCAGGACAACTTCACTCCGGCTGTTTGTTTTTCCATGCGAGACACAGCGGGGCCGCGTGCTGCGCTGTGCGGGTCGGCCGCGCGGACTCTGGGAGTCCACCGCCGGCGTCCGCCGACCGGACGGATTCCGGCGTTGCGGCTGGTCGTTCGCGTCACGACTGCGTCCGTCCCGGCCGGCCGCCGGCGTCACGGCGGCGTTACTCCAGCCCGAAGGCACATCAGCGTTACGACCGGGTCTCCGCCACGACAGGGCCTGTTCTACCAGACTGGCGTTACGACCTCGTCCGCCCCACGGCAGTGCCTGCTCTGCCTGGCACTGGCGTTACAACACGGCTGGTTCCGGTGCCGCCATGCTTTACGAGCGGGCCTGTCCGCGCCCGCCGTGGCTGTTCCGGCGTGCGCGTGTCCCAGTCCACCACATCTCCCACGCCTGAGCCCATCCCTGCCGTCACGACCTCGGCTCCACCGGAGCTCCGCGCGGAGCCGGCGGCCGCGGTCCGACCGCTGGACACTGGGGCCGGGGGGCCCTCCCCCGGGACCTCGGCCCGCTGCAGCCGGAGACGTGCCGACGGTCCGCGGCCGGCCCGCTCGGACCAGGGGAGCGCCAGCTGACCTCTGGGAGCCGCCTCGGCGGGCGGGTGCGCCGCGGGGACCACCGGTCCGGTGGCCGGAGACCGCCCCTCACTGGCAGCCGCGGACTGCGGTGACGACGGACGACTGCGGAGACCCCCTTCGGCTGGTGGTACTGGTTCACTTGAGCGCCAGTTGGTCCTCCCAAGGGTGTGTGTGACACCAGTTGTCCTTCCGTGGGGGGTCTGGTGCTAACTGTCCCTTCCCTGGAATCGGGTGTGAACACCGATTGACCCTCACTGTAGTCTGGTGGGAGCACCAATTCGTCCTCCCCCCGGGCTGGTGTGAACACCAGTCCACTTTCTGCTGGGGCCGATACGGCTCGTGTGAGCATCATCCGTCTGTCGACACTTCGCGGGTGGGTGGCGGAGCGGCGTGTTGACGCCAGTGCATCGCCAGCCCTCTACCGGCCGGCCGAACACGCCAGCTGACGGGCCGACCTGGCCCGCGGGGAAACTGCACCGTCATCGACGGCGTCACCAGATACACCTGGACTGTTGGCGTGGGTCGGATAGCCCTGGATCGTCAGCGTGGGTCGGACAGCCCTGGATTGTCAGCGTGCGTCGGACAGCCCTGGATTGTCAGCGTGCGTCGGACAGCCCTGGGCCGTCAGCGTGTGGGTCGGATAGCCCTGGATCGGAGCACTATGCAGACGGATTACATTACGGATAAATGTGGGCTGAGATGTCAGCAGTCTGACATCATTTTCGACCTGGCTGCCGAAGCGTGTACCTGTTGTAAGATGAAGGATTCGCCGAAATAATCCATTTCTAACCACATGATGAAACATTCATGGTTGTCGAAGGAATAATTGAAAGCTGGAAAGTCCAAAGGCAAGAGAAAACAGATGATGATTGCCGCTGAGCTTTGACTTTCTTGCTGGATTTCAGCTGCTGCAATTGGTCGGAGTATCATAGATCCGTGGCTGCCTTATCCACAACGACGCATAAATGACCAATTCTGTCGAAACCAGATGATTAAAACACATCTACGTCTGCGATTCTTTGACAGCAGACATTCACTAACCTTAGCTGAAACCAATAGCGATTTTGTTTTTGTTTTTGTTTTTGTTTTTGTTTTTATTTTTATTACTTCGTAGCAGTTATTCCCAATAACATCACATCACGATGAAACTGAAAGGTCCATTCAAGATCTGGAGACTGTTAGACAGAACAATTAGCCATATGCGGCATGTAAGGAGGATGGAAAACCTCTCCTGCATGCGTTGCGTCGCGGACCAGCGCCTGTCGCATAAAACACTCACGACATATCGAACACAGCGGTGGTCATCGCCAGCTGCGAACATTTGCGTCAGAAGCAGACATCTGGTCAACTGGCGTGTTCTTTAGTCACGGAGGAGCCAGGGTAAATCCGCAAATTCTGCGGCAGGGCGCTGTGGAGAAAGTTACTTGTTACGAATTGCCTTTTTTTATTACGTATTTCTTACGGCGCTCGGAGTCGTGGATGAGAGTCTCACCACGTGGCCATGGCTGAGGCTTCTGCCAGTTTGGACGATGACATTGGACGTTTTTGAGGCGACGCACTCGGAAACTAAGGTGAGTTAGCTTGAATACTGATGGCTGCGGCCTCGACGTTTTAGTTGCGACCTCTTTCCCCCTGTACTTTGAGACTTTCCATGCCCGACAAAAATGCTTCACCTTCATCCTTTTCCCGTACCCATAACGCTGGGGCGAAATTCTGTGTAGGGGGTTCCTCCCTCTCGAGATCTCGAAATTTACTCGTCGGATTTTACCGCAACAAACAACAATCGATTGGCAAATGGGATACGTTAACTACGTTTTTACAGGAAGTCTTGAAAATCATGAAACGGGTGGATTCAGAGGGGCACAGAAGTCAGAAAAGGGGTAGTTTTTGACTGGCAATTCCGCTGTTTATGGCACGATTTTGACATGAATCGAAGGCTAATCACTGCCAATGGGACTTTTCCCGTAGTCCCATACGTTTGGAGTTTTCATCAGAAAATTTATAAACACTCACAAAGACTTGAAATTATGAGGAACAGTTTATGAAACAACAGTTTATGAAAACGAGTAAAAGAAAAACATGAAAGATTTCTGTTGCTTTTACTAGTTATATTATTCTTAAAGTGCAAATCATACCACATTGTAAAATGTTGGCATAGGCGGAGTCAGGGGCATGGAAAAGGGGAACTGTCATGATCGATGTTCATCAAGTCAGCTTACGAACTTTGGTTTTAAAAATCCTGTTTATGGCCGTGTGATATAGGGCATGCGCGCGGACATCTTAGGTCATAGCTCCGTCACCTAACCTGATATCAACCAGAAACCTGAAACGCAAGCAGAAAACACCGTGCTGGAGTCATATGTGTTCCGAATTTTGCACTTTGGAGATCGTCTTCGAAAATATTCGCATGAGACCAATTTTGTGACTTTTGACTTGGCCTGACTTTTGACTCACCTTACCTTGTGAAGTGATCTCAGGTCACCAAGAGTATTTGTGTTTGCTCAGTTGTGTACCTGTTTAATCATACAAAATTTTAAGTACTGTCTCAAGGATTCTGTTATTTGGCAACCAATTTTCTGGTCTAACAAAAGCGTTGTCTGTTTCCGCCCTGGGCAAAAAAAAGAATCAGGAAAACATGTAAAAAAACATACGTGTGACGAATAGGAAGGAAAAGTCACCAGGCTTGATGAAGCTGCTTCAAAAGCCCCAAGAACAGGGGAAAAAAATCAAAGGGGGGCCTTCTGAAGCCCCCATCCCACATCCCTAAGAACGGAAAGAGTGTTAAAAACGGCATGTCCCACCTCCTCAGTCAACTAGCATTTGCTGCTTTCTAAGGGAATGATATGTTTTGCTAGGTGGCAGCACAGCTTATTTATAGAGGGCGGTGCTGCCGGTTTTAGGCTCCACAGCCACCCGGCCTTCACATGTGACAGACATGTGCCTGGATCCCTATGGAATGCAGATTATCCCCGTAATGTATGTAACTCATCGTTGACCTGGGCGGGTCGCTGCTTCATCTCGGAAAGGTCGCGACTCTCCGGAGCAAAGCGGTGTTTAGGTGCCGCAGCACTTACCCTGGTCAACTTAGAACCCCACGCAAAGCGAGGACAATCTGCATGCCGTCGGGATCCCGGCACATGTCTGGTTGCAACCATGGTCATGTCATTACCCATTCTGTCATGCCATTTGAAATATGCTAGTCAGGGACGACTTTTTGGTCTTCCGGATTCGTGCATCTCTTATGAAAAGATGGTTTTTTGGACACGTGATGAATCAAAACTTAACAAGCATAGGTGCCTAAAGGCAGCCTGTACCTCAGAAAACATCATCCATTCATGTCGTCGTCTTTGTGTAGTGGCATGCTTCTCATCAAATGCAGGCAGGCAGCCGTGCAAGATCTTTGCACATATCTGAATGCGCGTAACTATCTGGTCTTTCCGTTCTCTTTCTTTCATCTTTTCACCCTGTATTTCCAGTCGTCAGAGGATACTTGTCGAACCACAAACAAATGCTGCACCCGTAGCAACTGGTCAGCTCATCAATCCCTCCATACACATAAATTATCCCCCCCCCCATCGATGCTCGCAGCTTACGGGTGTTGGTCATGGGGACCTCTTGCCGTGACACAAACATTGGGCAGTAAAAGATCTCAAGGCCGATCAAATGCTTTGCAGCTAAAAAAGGTGACAGAAGCATCAGGTGAACGCCACCAGAATGCAGGTGGTAAAACAACAGATGTGGTAGAATGGCAAAAATACGAAAGGAGCACCTCCGTATGCACGCATACCGCATATGCATGCTGTTTGTCTCCGCGTCCGTGTAAAGTGCACCGCCTTCGATGCGTGTCGCGTCCCGTCGTTCCAGTCGTTCGTCTTCTCGCTGCTTTCTATCCTCACGAAGCCAATAGCGGTAAATACACGGTATATACGGTATATATGCTTACGGTAGCCAACTTTACTTCGTCTGAAGGTCATTCGCCAAAGCGGCAGCGCGAATCACTCTTACCCTTTTTCGCGCACCACGAGATGTGCACAGGCGCGACCTGCAACCATGCATAAGTCCGCTCGAGTACTTCCCTCTAAAACGACAAGCGCCTTTTTGAATTTGTATTGCATCACCATTCATTTTTAACGAATGTTACGAATAAATTACGACACATGTCGGATGAAATCGCCGACAGAAAGCATCGATCTGTCCCCGGATCCACCGGGCGGCCTGATTAGCGAGTTCCCGACGCGGGAGCGACGCGATTGGTGGGCCCCAACTGTTAGGGCGACGTGATTGGCGAGCTCCCGACGTCGGAGCGATACTATAGGCGAGCCCTGCAGGCCGAGCGACATGATTGGCGATCTCCACAAACTCCGCGCCCGTGATTGGCCAATTGACGGACCGGAGCGGCGTGATTGGCCGTTCGGCTCCCGTCGCGCGCCGGCCGCGCCGGCGCGGCCGGCCGGCCGGACGCGCCGATTCGTTGCTACCTTTGAACACCTCGCGTGCGATCACTGGCGGCGGCGGCGCGGCGGCGGTCCGGTGTTATCCGCTGTTAGCACACTTCCACCCGCCGACGGCGACGCCGGCAGGCCGCGGCTACCGCTACAATAACATATACAACAAACAATTTATACAAAATTAGTACATAACGAGAAGGCGTTAGCGGTAGAAAACACGCCACACGGTCGCGCCTCGGGCCGGCGTGCCGGCGCTGGGCCGGCCGCCGGCCAATATCACACACTCCGCGCGGCGCGCTCGTCTCTGAGCACCGAGCGGGCGGCCGCGGCGGTGGCGGCGGCGGCGGCGGCACGGCGGCGGGGCTCACACCTCGTCCGGCGCCAGCTCGTCGGCGGGCGGCACCTTGAGCGTGGTCGGGCCGGCGCTGTTGGGCGCCGACTCGCCGTTGCCGGCCAGCCGCGCCTCCAGCTTCTGGATCTTGTCGTCGTGCTTCACGATCACCGCCTTCATCTTCCGCATCTCCATCATCAGGTCGTCGAAGCGCTTCTCCTGGGGGAAGGCAGCCACGACGTGAGCGGCGCGCAAGGGAATCGTACCGCGGGATGGCCCACCGCTGCCGCCATTCGCCGGCACCGACCGAGATGCAAACCACACAACATTGCGGACATCAGCATCAGAAAACATGGACGTTTACACAACAGCCATTACAAACACAAGCCACAAAAACAGGCGAGCAGATCAGAAGGGGACGAACTCAACTGATTTCCCCGCTCGTGGGGAGTCCGTCGATACCGTCACAACCCCCGGCTGGCTGGCGGGCCAAATTCACCTCCCGCACTCAGTGGACGTGTACAGCTCAACACGGCAGGCCGGTCAGCGAGCAGGCGCCGGCCACCAGCGCACTTACGTATGCCTTGGTGGCGGCGGCCACGGCATCCTCCACGCGTTCTTTGACCTGCTCCTCCGAGAGGCCGCTGCCGCCCGTGTCCGTGGTGTCCTGCACCTTCTGCATCTGTGAGGCCGTCTTCTTCTTGTCCAGCACGTTGGTCTTCTTTACCACCTTCTTCAGCTCCTTCTTGGGCGTCGAGAAGACTGGACCATCTGCAATAGGATCAAAATGTAAGAGCCGCCTAAACACAAGACAAGACAGCGCAGAAGGAGCGACCTGTGAAGAAAAAACATGCAGAAGAGCATATCCCACAAAAGGACTACACCATTATGCTACATTTGACCACGGTCTGAGCATTAATAGCAGGGTAGCTCAAAATCGAAGGGGCTGAACGCGTGCTTTGCACACTTTTGGCGACTGAGATTTCATACATGGCGGTTGCTCGCAAAAGTTCAGATCGAGGTGTTTGCCAGTCTGGGTGTCCAAGCTTCCGAACGAGCCAGCCGACCGCGACATAAATGGGACCATCGGGTGCGCCGACTCTGCAGACAGAGTATGCTCCAGGTTTCGAAGCGATCGCGGCGTGTGGTACGTGCCACGTAACGCGAGCCGGACCTCTGCAAAATCATTCAATTAATCACCGGTACAGGTCAAACGGCGGGCGCTGCTGACCCAAGACTTGGTGACAACATGGGCCCCGCTTGCAGGTATTCGCTTCTGTGGTTGGCACCCTCGCGCGATCCACGTGACGAAACACAGGCAAGTGCTTCGATTTAGACTCTGGGGCCTCTGAGTGCCGTCAACAGTGACCTGGGCGGCTGAAATTTGGCGAGTAATTGACCAGCACTAGGGCTATCCAATGGTATCCCACGTGATGGCGATGGTGCCACGTGCTGCGCACGTGCGCCTCTTTTCTACCCGTTCTCCTTGTGGGCCAATTGCCGGGATACAAACGGCGCAGTTTGGTGCGATGAAGACTTGGAAAAGCGGGCGGGCAGCTGGGCGATCAATTTCGATGGATTCCAGCCGAAGCAAGGGCGCAGTTTCCACGTGAAGTGCGAGGTGCCTACACGATCACCCCCCCCCCCCCCTCCCTTCCCCTTCATTGCCGCAAATTGCTACCACAGGGATGCTGAAAGCTGGCAGGCAGGAAGACGTGATACGTGACAGTTGATTGATGTGGTTGCTTGCACGTCAAAAGCTTCAGCCTGGTGTGTGCGGGGCGCACGTGCTATGCTGTACCCCTTTGCCATTCAGGCCATCGATTTGAGAACCGTTGATAACGGAGGCGCCAGCTTTGTGGTGGGCTGCAAAGTCAAACGCCATCCAGAACAAGCAAGATTTGGGGCATAAGTGGCCAGATGCCGCCCATGTGAGCGTGCAACTCGTAGGACTTGCGATCCTCCGTTTGCGGGAAGTTTGTGACACCTACCCAAGTACCTACATTAAGCTAAAGGTACTATGCGGGTGCACAGGTCTGCGTGCGATACAAAGCTTCGATTTTAACCACAAACCAACCGTGTAACGCGCTGGTTTGCGTCTAGTCTGATTCAGGACCCGACCATCCAAGAAAGACTGAAAGACCGTCAGAAAATAGGTGATCTCGTACAGCATCAAGCACAACACAAAAAGGCTCGACAACAATGTGCCACACACTGAAAACAGAAAGAATACAACAAAGAGGATCAGCTCACGTTTCACTTCAACATCAACGCATCGCACAAAGACTGACAGAGGGCCAGGAAATGAAAAATCGTGGTCTGAAACAACATCAAAACCCGAGGAATACTACCGAAATGGTCATCAAAATCAATACTAACATCACCAAACCACAAAGGGCAATCGTCAATTGACGCTATCCGTCACCTATTGTTCAACTTAATTATCAAAGTTGTCTGTGCAGCATACAACACAGAGTGAAACAGCTGTACTGAACCAATCCGAATATAGTATGACTGAACATGCAGAAAATCCATCAAACGACTGTGAAAAAGAAGTTGCACATTTAAGACTGTATTTCCTGACACGCATTACTATGGTGCAGCGTTACAGTGCCAGCTGTTCAGAAATCCTGAACTTCTCTCGTCTCTCGCGTCTCAACCACATCTGCCGTCCAAAGGAAGAAAGTCGCAACCCATACATTTCGCGATTTTGAGATATATGTACCATTTGATTTCTCTCAAAGAAAACTTATCACCCAGAAGACTGTCGTCGATTCCTTTCCAGAAGCAAATCATTATTATGTGTGTAATGACTCGATACATATTATGTTTGTAGAAATAGGAATAAAAAGCACAAAAAACTGCCCTCCTGTAAATTTTCCCTGAGCGGTGGATTGCGGCTGTCTTTGGACGGCAGACTGCCGGCACTCGCCCTCCGTCTCCGGCCAAGCCCAGCACGGCTGGCGGCGGTACGCACCCTTCAGCGAGATCATGATGGGGTCGGCATTGACGCCATCGGCCCACTCCTCTGCCGTGATGGCCGGCGTGTCGCCTATCGTGTCCGGGTACAGGTCCTCCTGGAACAGCTCCGACTGCCGGCAGACAGGGGGCGCCGGGTGCCGGTCAGCGGGGCGGCACCACAACATCCGGCCCGACCGAGGCCGAGAACATGCCGGCCACAGGGGACGCCACTCCGCCTCACCTCCGCCGGGCAGAGGAGCGGAGGAGCGGAACGACCCGCAGCGCCGGCCGACGGAGCGAGACAGTCAACTTTTAACCACACACTGCCGGCTGTCATTCCTGGCTGCTGGGTTGTCGCCCTTATGAAACGACAACTGGCGTCAGGAAAGCCGACGATCAAAATAATACGGTTCAACGGTAGAAATATTTTTGTCATTAGAAACATATTTCGCACTTATTGGGCTCAACTCATTTTACATCCGAACTACACAAATAATGTGTTGGGGTCACACAAACGTTTTGAAATGATCTGGTCTGGATTCAAGTTCGCTCAGAGCTATTTTCACATCCATCCGTCTCATCCAATTGGAAACGAGCCAAAACACAACAGAGAAGGTACAAACAAACAAAAGAATGTGCACGTCCTCTTGAGATCTCCTGTCTTAGTGTATCGCGCAGCTGCATGGTGGTACAAACACATTTCGCAGATTGCAAAAGCTGCGTGGTTTATGCGGTTTCGAAAACACCCACCCCATATTAGGAAGACACAAATGCGAAACGTGGGTCCCGATTTTCCACATAACGCTTCTCAAAAGCGCACTTTTACCTCTACGCCGTGTTCCAGCAGGTCGGCGGCACAACCGTTTGTAACGGGCTGCAGTCCGTGCGTCGCCACGGCGAAGTGAGCCGTACTCCCGGGGAGCACGTCTAATCGATGACCTAGCAGTCAGCCGCGGCGCAGACGTGGACAGGATGGGGCCAGGGGCGCAACCAGCCCGTCTTCCGGGGAGGACGCCCCTCTCCCCCCCCCCCAAAAAAACCGGCACATCTTTACAACCCCCGCCTGACTTCACACTGCCGGCAACAGGCATGGCCACTGCTCGAACCCAGTGTCCAACTTCCGGCGGACACGATCGGATCCAGGGTCTCACCCCTGGTGAACATGGTCGGACTCAGGTTCTCACATTTGGCGGCACGAGCAGGACCGGGGTTCTCACCTTCCGTGGCACGACGAACGGGTGCACGGCGACGAAGCCGTTGTTGTTGACGCGGTAGAAGCGGGTGATCTCACACGCCTGGACGTCACAGCCACGTTTCGGCATCATTCCTGCGGGCCGGGACGGGTGTTACGTGCGCGGCACGCGAGGTATGTACGCAACGGCGACACAGCACACGCACAGAACGGGACAAAAAACATCGAAACAAAGACCTGGCTTCAACCAAAACATTGAGAGCGTCGTACAGCTGTTTGGCGCGCAAATCAAACATGAATGGGACAACACTGCGCGTTGTGTGCTTACGAGTTCTGAATAATGTGCCGTGGGGTTTAAGCACTACTGACCGACTGCTGCCGATGCGCCTTGGACAACACTACCAAGCATCACGTGATGATATCCTCCCCAAAGGCAGAACACGCTCTCGGCATGTCGCTGAACTGGTCTACACTTAGATCGGACCATCAGCACATTCAGGTCCTTGACGCCACAACAGCCCATGAACGACTCTAGATTTATCGCTACAACAGGCCATGAATGACTGCATTTCAACTGGCTGGCTGCAGTCCGGCCCACCGACCTATTGCTCGCTGCGGGTCCGGCGTCTGGAAGGTGTTGATGTAGTGGACAAACGGTGGCTCAGGCGTTATCTCGAAGTATCGGATCACACTGTCGCCCTGGAAATAAAGACAACAGCAGGTAAAACTCAGTCACCTTCACTCTCGTAACCACAGACCAGCGCGGCATTACCGTTGCACATGGGGGACACCTTATGACCAGAAGAGTGGTACAAAAGCTTGTCATGTGCATGAGGAACACATACATACTCACAGGAAAATGACAGCAACGATTTTTAATTAAACCATCAGATATGCACAACTGTATTCGAGGCTCTTCCAAACCATGAACATAACGTTGAGCGACTATTTGCAAATTTGCCACTTAACATCTTCAGAAACAACCTGCGCAACACCAATAACTTGGACCAAGTCTGTCACCTTTCAGAAAATGACATTAGCCTCATCGGACCGCACGATCCATACGGCGCACGACAGCGCGCGGCCCGGCGGGCGAGACCCGACCCCCGGCCCCGTCCTGTCTCTCGCGCGACAGGGTCACAGCGCACGGCGACACGGGCAATTGTTCTGCACTGGACCGGACCGGCGTCCTCTGGAGGGCGGATCAGTTGAAATCGCGGCGGCAGCGGCACGTGACCGCGGAGACGGCGGCCACCCGCGGCAGCGGACGGAGTCCAGCACACTGGACAGACGGAGGAACGGAGCCAACTGCACCACCACGGCGACAGACCAGGCGGGTGGCCGGCTCTCGACGGCCGGGACACAGCGCAGATTACAGCCGCAGGGACAGAGCGCGCAACAGCTATAGGGACGCTGCACGGCACTGCCACATACATTCGGCCATTATGTGCGAACCGCACGTCTAAGAGCGGACACGCAGCACGATCGCGAGGCAGAGGCAGCACATGCCAACAATGTGGGGAAAATCAGGACTGTCACCAATCAACGTGGGCAGTCTCGGCACTGCTACTCAAACTGGGCCGCCATCAGCCGTAAGGAACCCAGGAATGCCGTTTTCCACCACAGTCACCACAGTGTCAGGGCATAGGAGAGGGGGCACGGCGTGACATCAGACCGGACTAGACGGTCACTGGGTTATTTATCGCCACTTCTGACTGCCAAGGTCATTTCGCGGCGCGGCCTCGGGCGTCATCTGTCGCGGACCCAACCAAAACTCAGCTCCACTCCACTCCTGCACCGCGCTCGACCACAGCGCCATCCGTGCACCACGCCGACCCCCGCAAAACAAATC
Organism: Capitulum mitella; assembly: GCA_030062745.1. Lineage (NCBI taxonomy): Eukaryota > Metazoa > Arthropoda > Thecostraca > Pollicipedomorpha > Pollicipedidae > Capitulum > Capitulum mitella. The sequence goes on along the minus strand of CP099839.1, from coordinate 7,753,767 downwards.
TACAGGCGAGTTGGACCCTGGCGAGGACACAGGCACTTCACCACGCTGCGCTCCGGACTCGGACGCAGCCGGGGGGGCGGCGCCGCGCCTCACCTTGCCGCAGAGGTAGACCAGGTTGGTGTCCGGGTCGTATAGCGGGAACATGACGCCGTTGCTCGTGTCCAGCTCGACCATGACGATCGGGTCGTCCAGGTGGCCGGGCGCCCGCAGCGAGTACTGCCGCTCCGACATCCTGCTGAAGCCCGTGGTGAAGACCAGGCCGTTCTTCAGGAAGATGGCGCGCGAGCCTTTACTGCCCTCGTGGGACACCGCTTCCTGCAATCAAAATTCACAATGTCGAGGTGCACTTTGCCAGTTCTACGAACAAACATTGGAAGGAGTACCAAAATCAGGATGGTTCGTGAACTGCTGGATCTACGTTAGACAGGATATATATATATATATATATATATATATATATATATACAATACCATATATATCCTGTCAAAGTAAATATATATAGAAGTATAAAAGTCTGTTTAAACTTTTATACTTTTGTATAATACATAAAAGCATGTATATATATATATATATATATATATATATATATATATATATACGAGGTCCACTCCAGAAGTTTTGAGACTTTTTCAGTAGAGACAGTTATTTATTTTAGAGAAGCATGAAACTTCAGTCACCCTCGAAGTAGGACCCCCCGAGTTCAATGCACTTGTAGCGTTCCAGCCACTTCTTGAAGGCCCGCTGGTAGTCCTCCAAAATGAAGGTGTCCAGGGCCTCTGTCAGCCTCCTTCATCTCCTCCACATCCTCAAAACGGCGGCCCCTGAGCTTCTCTTTCAGTCTGGGGAACATCCAGAAGTCACAGGGGGCCAGATCTGGACTGTAGGGAGGGTGAGGGACAGTTTTGATGCCCATCTCTGTCAGGTAGCTCGTCACCATGATGGACTTATGAGTGGGTGCGTTGTCCTGGTGCAGGTGCCACTGGCCAGATTTGAAGAGTTCTGGCCTCTTGCGGCGAAATCTCTTCCTGAACTCCCTCAGAACCTCCACTTAGTATTCCTTGTTGACCATCTGGCCGTGGGGGACCCAGTTGATGTAGATGATGCCTTTGCTGTCAAAGAACGGGATCATCATGAGCTTCCCAGTGGACCTGCTCTGTCTGGCCTTCTTGGGTCTGGGGGAGTCAGTGTGCTTCCATTGGGCACTCTGTCTCTTGGTCTCTGGATCGTAACAATAAATCCAGCTTTCGTCACAGGTCACCAGAGAGTCAATGACACTCGGATTAGAAGCAATGAGCTGAAGCATCTCCTTGCTGTCACTAACACGCCTCTCCTTCTGTTCGCCACTGAGCAACCTGGGAACAAACTTCGCACAAACTTTACGCATGTTCAGATCTTCATGAACAACTCTGTGCACAGTCGTCTCACCAACTCCAAATTGTGCAGCAACTGTAGGAAGGGATACCCGACGGTCCTCATCCAAAAACTTGCGAATTTTGTCCGCAAGATCCGGCGTCCCGACGTCCCCCTCCCTCCCACACCTCTCCTCATCCCTCACTTCCTCTCTGCCGTCCTGGAACTTCTTGTGCCACCGGAACACAGTTGCACGGCTCATAAAAGTCTCTCCATATGCAGTTTTTATCATGTCAAATGTTTCTGCGGCATTTTTACCAAGCTTAACACAAAATTTTATCGCATAGCGACCCTCCAAGTTGTCTTCACGACCTGACTGCATGCTGTACACTGGTCACTGTGACAAGCCGCGTGCGACTTGCCGTGTTCAGGGTGATGCCCTAGCCGTCTGCTGCAACGCAGAAGAACAAAATTAGGCACGTGCGTTTATGACAACTGTGGTAAGGACATATGAGACATATGAGACATATGAGACATATGAGAACGACAGTTATCTAGCACTGTTAATAGGGCTTCTACGAGGGCAGTCTCAAAACTTCTGGAGCGGACCTCGTATATATATATATATATATATATATATATCCTGTCAAAGTAAATATATATAGAAGTACAAAAGTCTGTTTAAACTTTTATACTTTTGTATAATACATAAAAGCATATATATATATATATATATATATATATATATATATATATATATATATATATATATATATGTGAGCAGCAGTTTACTTTGCATAACCTGCACTTCGTAGAGGTGGGCGGCGCCTGGCTAACAACTGATAAAGCATATGAGATTGCCTTCAGCGCTCCAGTACCTATCGCGTTATGCTGATAGTGGGCGTCATTCACTTGCAAAGTCACCGGACATGTCACACCAAACTGACTGCATCTTACGCTGTGATATGCAGAGGCACTATCTGACGCTACCACACTGGGCCATATCAACCGTTTTGGCGATCACTTTACACCGAGGCCTATCGCTGAGTCAATGACAACATCCAGAGGACGTCACCGACAGCCGCATGTACCGCAAACCGGTCACGGCTTATCGACACAGCAGTCTGCACAGACTAGCGTGTCGACACCGTCGATAGCTGTGGCGATGAAATGCTGCATGCAAGAAAGTGGCATTTACTGCCGAACTAGCGCCAAAATCAACACGCCTCCCCTCCATCACCCACCTCTTCAATCTCTCCCGAGCGCGGGTCCAGCACGCGGATCTTCTTATCCTTGCTGGTGACGAGCAGTTTGGAGCCGTCCCAGGACCAGCTGGCCGACCAGATCTGGTCGGGCACCGTGTCGATCACCACCATGGCCTCGCCGGTGCCGACGTTCCAGATGACGATCAGGTTGTCGCTGCCGGCGCTCAGCAGCACGTTGCTGGCCGACGGGTGCCAGAGGACGAGGCCGACGCGCCGCTGGTGGTACACCAGGTCCACCACCGGCTCCGTCATCGTCCGCGTCAGGCCGTAATCGTACAGCTGCCATACTGAAGCGGCAGAGCGGGCAGTCAGGCCGCCTGACACACTGACGGAGGACGGCAGGAAGCCAGTCAGACCGCCTGACACACTGACGGAGGACGGCAGGGAGTCAGTCGGGCCGCCTGACACACTGACGGAGAAGGGCAAGAAGTCAGGCCGCTTAAAATAATGACGAAGCAGAGCAGAGAATCAGGCCAATCTGACATATTCTATCCTGTAGGTCGGGCAAAGGCCGGGCCTAATCACAGGCCTAACAGTTTGTCTGCGTTTGTGACTAGCTCGCGGTTTTACAAGAGTGATTTTGCATGCTGTGGGTGGCGGCAAAGCGGTCCACTTTGCTGTACTTTTGTGCCTGTGCATCTTTTCAGACAGAAATACTGCACAGCTGTGCCTTACACTGTATTTGCTGGTCTCGTAGAGGGTATGCAGGTAATGGCAATATCTTAAACAGTAAAAACAGTGGTTTTGGGGGGGGGGGGGTACGTTCGATCTATTCGCGGATTCGCCTTATTCGCGGGGAGGTTCAGTATATAGCCCCCGCGAATAGCGGGGTCCCCGTACTGACTGAGGAGAGCAGGAAGTCAGGCCGCCTGACATAATGACGCCGAAACAGAACGGGTGCTCAGGGGACCGACAGCGAGCGAGTTCTGCAGTCCGCGAAACACCTGTACGAGACGTAACCGTCCGACTGTTCGCGACAACACCCCCTGTCAGACGCCAGGTGTCCGTGCATGCGTCACTGATTCTGCGACAGCTGTGGTTGTTTCCATCGACACGAAACGTCTCTATGTATTATGCATTGACAACACCATTTTATGCACCAGCGACCGTCCAATGGGACACTCTTGTATGACATGAGGATGAATGGAGACGAGACACCCTTTCTGCCGCCAGCAGAACTCGTAAGAAAGATCGATAGCACTGACCATGAACCGTCTGGTTGAGCTAGGTGTCAAAAAGCGCGTTGGACGCCATATGTTAGGATGGTTGCCGCACCCGGACTGACGTGTTTGACGCAACAAGCTTCCACACCTCACGATCGCAGGCCACACGCAGACGCTCATCAATCGCTGTCAAAGCACGTTCCGGCAAAATATCAGCCACTGAAGACCAATGTCATGTTTACAAGTGCCGGAACCCGAGCAGTGCAGTCTACTGGACGTCGTGCCGAAAGAAGTCCTTAGAAGACTCGAGGACGCCGGAAACGGTCTCTTTCACATCGCCACCGCGGCAGCGTCAAGCTGGCGGGATCACAGCGACGCGAACCGCCGATCACCATTGATCCGACTCCCCCCCCCCCACTGCGACAACCGTGTGGCGACAGGCCGTCCGGTCGGCATCCGGCCGACCGTCCGGCCGGAGACGGGGAGGCGCCGCATCCCCGGCCCGTCCGGCCGGCCCGTCTGCCCGTCGGCACGTGCGGTGTCCGCTAACAGGTGCGGAGTCCGCTGACAGGTGTGGGAGGCTGCAGTGAGCCGCCCCACCGGCCGGACCGGCTGCAGCGTCCCGCACTCTTCACTCTCCGACCGGGCGGCGGCTTATCCTTCACGCGAATTGCACCGACGAAATATCCCATGCCGAAATGATGCCTCGAAAATGTGGAAACTCTGGATGCGTAAAGGCTAAGTGGATCATAGCGGGCGTGTGGATCCACCACGGCTACGTTGTGCGCCACGGCTGCGTGGATCGGGCGTGCCAAGGCGTGGGCGGGGCTGCGCCGACGACGCCAGTCGGCCGCTGATGCGACCAGACGCGGCAAAACATTCATCCACGCCGGCCGTGAACCACATTTTCGGAGTGGCAGGTTCTTGGCAAAACGGCGGCGCCCCCCCCCTCCCCTCCCCATTCCTCTTCGTCATCGCTGCCGTGACGTCACGGCGCGCTCGTCGGCGGCGGCGGTCGCACGCGGCGTGCCCGCCGCCATATCGCCGGTGCTGCGCCAAATACGGTAATCGGCCGCGCCGCGCGCGCTAATCGGCCAGGGTCGCCGCGCGCCAAAACCGCGTAACTGCGGCAGCCGCGCCGGGCGGCGGCCGCCGCCGCGCCGCTCGCCCGCCAGACCGGCGTACGTGTCGGGCGAGGCGGGCGCGTGCGGGCGGCGGCGGCGGCCGGCAGATGGAAAGTGGGCCGGCCGGCGGCCGCCGCTCGCGGCCCGGCGCCGGTCGCCTCGCGACCGCCGCCACGTTACGCCAGCGTGCCGCGCGGCCGGAGCGACCGCGCGCGGCGGCGGCGGCGGCGCGCCGTGTTTGTCCCTGCGTCACGGTGCCAGCTGAGAGGCCCCCTCGGCCGTGCGGCGGAGAGCGGGGGTCCCGTGGGCGCCGACAACCCACCAGAGAGCGGCCTCGAGGTCCCAGGCCAGGGGCCGGGCGGAGCGGGGAGGGCCCGCGGTGGGACATCCGAGCTGCCAGACTGGTCCGTCTGACGACAATCGGTCACGTTTGGCGCCAGACAGCCGACTCTCGACACCAGACAGCCGCATTTCGGCACCAGACAGCAGACATTCGGCACCAGACGGCGGTTTCTCCGCACCAGACTACCTCGGCGTACCTCGGCGTACCTCGGTGTACCTCGGTGTACCTCGGCGCCGCAACATTTTACCATTATGGACGAGCAGTTACCCCGTATCCAGTACAATTTCAAATTTGGAGAGTGGTTTTTTTGAGCAAACAAACGGCAAGCACGGCGATATCATATATTCGCGACCACAGAAACGCAAGAATGACCCCCTACATAAAATACGAATTGGTCAAGGGAAATATCTCGCTGAACCTCCGTAACCCACAAGCTGAAAGTTTAAGCAAGGCCGTCAGAAACACTGATTACAAATCGCACATAAAGCTTTCCGTTACAAAACATGAGAGCTCCAAAATTTCCACATAAAAAGCACGCTCACACGAACTTAAAACATCACCTGACACAAGTGCATTCGCTCGTCGACGTGTACAGAAATCTGAGAATTCATATCAAGAATGTGCGCGAACCGAATGGGGAATAAATCTGAGGCTCAGTACTGCTGGCCTACCATTGCAACGTAAACCACAGACATCTTTGATTTATCTGGAGGTTCTTGTCAACTGAAAGCGTTGAAAAGAATAAGGCTTTTGGTGACCTATGAGCAGAATGCACCTGGTCTTTTAGCGATGTAGGTGGTATGTGAGCAGGGTGTAGTTGGTCTGTATGGGGGATGTAGATGGCCTGTCAGCAGGGGGTACGTGACCAGCCAGTGGGGAGGTGGTCTGCCACCAGCGAGGCGTAGGTAGGTGTGTCAGCAGAGTGCAGGTTGTCTGTATGACGGGTGTAGGCGGCCTGCTGAATGGGTGCCGCTGGCCTGTCAGCAGACACGTGGTCTGTCAGGAGGGAGTCGGCGGCCTGTCCGCTTAGGATGACGTCAGACGGTCTGATGACGGGGAGACAGTGGATTGGCTGGTAAGACATGGAGAGGGCTGTTGCCAACTATCATCTCATTACAAAACTATGCTACAACATGATTCAGTCCATTGCCGGACTGGGAATCCTGAAGGGCGACCAACGAAAACAACACAAGACCTTCAACGACTATCTGAACAAATTACTTCTCACATGAACCTGGGGTTCCAACAGCACAAAAAACAGTTCTGTCTACCACGCCGGACCCTGACATAAAAAAAACAGCGTCTTCTCACTAGTCCCCCCCCCCCCATCGACACGACTGGCCTGTCGTCCAGGACCCTACCCTGCAGCCACGAGCGCCTGCCGCCGGCCGCGCCCACCTTTGACCACGTGGTTGCCGCCGGGGCACCGGCGCCGACCACGAGCCCACCTTTGACCACGCAGTCTTCTGACGCGGAGGCGATCACGTTGTCGTTGAACGGGTCCCACGCGATGTCCAGCACGGGCCCTTTGTGTCCGCCGACGATGGGCGCGTCCGGCGCCTGCCGACCGGTCTGCGGGCGCCAGAGGTCAGTCAGAGGTCAGCCACGGCTCGGTCGGAGGTCACGGCTCACCTCCGACCCGGCCACTTCCGCCGCGCTTCACGCCGAGATCGCCGCGCGCCGTACGCCGCGGCCCGGCTGGGGCGAGGCCCGGACTGGCAACGAGGGGAGGGGTCTTTTGCTCTCGGGCCCGCCGGACGTTTGAGCCGGGAGACACGCGACCGCCGGCCTTCGCCGCGCTCCAGGCGGGGTCCCCGCCCAGTCCGCTGCGCGTTTTTCCGCGGCCGCGAGATCCGCGCCGGCCGTCATGCAGCCGCTGCAGACCGCCGCCGGGCCGCTGGCCGCCGGCCGCCGCTGCCGAGGCGGCCGGCCCGGCCGTGCCGCTCACGAGAGCTCCGTCTGGGCCATATTTGTCCGGGGGCGGGGGCGGCGCCGACCCGGCCCCACTATCGCCGCCTCCCACGCCGGGCCCGATCGGGCCAGTTTCCGCGAATCTCGCCCACCGGCCCCGCGAATCCGCCCGGCGCGTTCGCCCCGGGGACGGCGCCGTACCGGAGTCAGCCGCCGACGGGGCGGCGCCGGCCGGCCACCGTGGCAGCTTCATCACAGGACCCGGAACGCCAACGAGGTGCCGCTTTCAATCGGACATCATGCGCCCGTAAGACAAGTCTGTTTTGCACACTGTAATCTCTTTACTCGCATTTATTTTGCATCTCCTTGAATCAAATACATTTATTTCAGCCGGGAATCAATCAATACGACAGAGACGCTGTCATTCACCATCATTTGCTTTCAAACCATGAACACATCCAAACTATGTATACCGACGTACAAAAATGCGAAAGCGTCAGTTTTGTGATTTCTTTGCACATTACTGCTCATGAGACGTCAGGATTTTCATTTGCCCGATGCCAGCAAAATGTGTCGCCGGATGTCAACATATGACACAGTTTGCACAACGCCCTAACAAGCGAACGAGAAAAAAAAAACAAATACAGAATAAACTCTGGACGCAGGGGGCGGCGCAACGGATTTTTGGCTGGGGATACTGCCAGGGATGCAGCCCAGACAGGACGTCTCGAAAGGAGACTCTGCCCCCCCCCCCAAAAAAAAACTGCGTTTCTTTCCCGACTTTGGGCCACTTCATTTTACTGTTTACGATCTTTGCTATAAAAATTCCGCTTCTATGTATTATACGTTATTCCACATCATGATTACAATTATTGTGGGGTGCTAGGTACTGGCAGTAACCCACAGTCAAATGACTATGGGGTACTGGTACTCCACGAACCCCAACGTGGAGCCGTCCATGCCTGAACGCATGCGTTAATGCTGCGCAAATCACCAGCACCATGTTCCAGAACCATTTCAAGTGATTTACGGGGCCACCGAATTACAGCGTATGCCCAGCAGTTGTAAAATGCAATACAGGTTGGGGTCTCCGTAGTCTCATCTGCTCAGCAGACGGCGTGACTCCAGATTCATGGAAGGTGTTGGGGCGGCAGGGTCGGCACATCAAATGCAGAAGGCGTGCCTTTCTACGAACTCATGCCAGGTGTCAGGTGGCGGGCAAGTTCAGCAGATATTGGGGAAGACATTAGTGACGGCTTAAACAGCCCACATTCATTCAGTTCACATGGGACACACTTCACAACACACTTCTTGAGGATTCTGCAGGTGCATTAAAGACTTGCTGCTATGCAAACTGCACAGTTCGGCGTGGCATGCATTATGCACGAACATGTCGGCCGTGCTGGCACCTGGTAATTCAACGTCTCAATGCGCTATGCCAGGGCGCAGAGCCGTGGGTCGACCGCGCACCGAGTTTGTTGTTCTTAGGTTCTTTATCGCCACTACAGACTGTCAGGGCCACTTCGCATCGCAGCCTCACGCCGACTGCGGACGGCAAGGCAAAATCCGTTATCAGCCAGATACGAACAAAGTTCTATTCGGCTCGGAATCCAATGTACTGACAACTTTGCAAAAGAGAACACTGAAAACAACAAAACAACAACCAAGACTCCAGGGCAGCGCAATGTCAAACGACATCCGCCGGAATGGATACCGCACGAAACCGGACGCCCACTGCGATCAGCAGATCGCATAACGGCCACGCGCCCAGCCCGGACGACCGGTCGCCGCCGGCCGGCCGCTCGGAGGAGGTCGACGTCAAAGGCCGGCCTCCAGAGTGTGGCGAGGACGGCCGGCCGCCTCCCCGCCAACAGGCCGGTCAGGCCGCCGCCGTTCCGTCCTGCGCAGACCGCGGACAGGGAAGACCCGGCCGGCGCGTGCCAGCCGCCGCCACGCCCTCCGAACCCCGTCCCGCAACGATGTCCGGCCGTGCTGTGGCCGTGCAGCGTCGCAACGGCTCGCATCGGTCGTCCGCGGACGACGCAATCTGCGCGGGCTGCGGAGACAGGATCGGGAGTTCCCACCCTCAAGTCGGACGAATCAGCCGCGACTGACCGCACCTCCCTTGCACCCCCGGTCCGTCTCCAGTGGGACCGAGGCCATCCTGGGCCCCGGGTCCTGCCATCAGCGGCCGCCGCCAGGGGCGTCATAGCGATGACCGAAGACGTCGGGGTATTCCGGTCACGTGTCGACAGACCGCGACAGAGGAATCGCGCGACGGTCTTGGACTGGTTCCGCGTTTTGAAGAAGGTGAGACAGGGAGGTTGTCCCCCGCCCCCAAAGCACCTACCACGGGCAGTTGGACGTCTCATTTCTAAACTAATAAAGATCGCTGGCACCATCGACGAGGTCTGTTCCGTCAGCATTCCAGCACAGCACAGTTCCAACAGCACTCCTCCTTTTGCGATGTCACCGCTCGCCAGGGAGCGATCGTTACACGCACCGCCGACTCCCGTCCTGTCGTCCTCGTGACGCCCGGTCACGTGTCACCGTTTGCCCCGCCTTTCCGGCCCGAGTAACGAGCCACCCAAATACCCCCTAATTCCGCAGCTCCGCAAAGATCAAAACTGACCGAATGGCTCAAACCAGCACGGCCGCCGTACAACAGACGGCAGCGACATGTGGCGAACCCACAATCGGCCAAAGTCCGGGACGGGAACAAAGTCCGGCCGACGCCACCACGCCCTGCCGCCGGCGCCACTACGTGGGAGGCGAGCGGCCGATGTAGTCACAACTGCGCTGACGTACCCGCCCAACAGTGGCCCGGTCAATAAACGACAGCTAGCACGGACAGGGGGAGCGACAAACAGCCAAACACGCCGTCGCCGGCCTTGCCGTGCCTTGCTGCACGTTAAAACAGCGAGAATGTTTTGAATGTGTCAGCGCACGCCGGATGTTTCCAATGGAAACGTTTTACGGCCGTCTGAACCTGCTGTTCCCTTCCGAGCGGCTCCCTGAGAGGTGGACAGCTTCTACGGTACTTCATTTCTAGCGTCCAATAACGAAACGAATGAATAATGCCCGTGACAAATCAAACAGCACAACACACGTCTACACTAATATACGTTCCACTTGCACATGCAAGTCAACCAAGGCTGCAATTTCAGTGACACACAGCATGATATCGGACCTAAATGCTATTTACACGCCAGTCGTATCCATGCTGGATCCAGAGAACAACAGCGCTCGAAAACTGGACTGCGGGCCCAACAGTCATGCCCTCCGGCTCAAAAGCTGCTCACAGCCTGGCGAGTCCCCGGCGCAGCCCCAGGTGAGGCTGCAGCCGCCGGCAGCCGGCCAGCAGAGGCCGCCGAGCCCGGGGACCCCGAGCGCCCGAGGACAGTCCGCCCGGGGCCCGCCCGGGGCCCGGCCGCGGCGCCACTGCAGCCGGCGGCGTCGTGAGAACGGGATCCGCCACCGTCGGACGGGCGGCGGCCGCGCCCACCGCCCGACGTTCGCCCGGCCGAGCGGCCGCCGTGACCGGCGGCGGCCCGCCGGGCGCAGGTTTGCACCTCTGCCGCCGTCCGGCGGCCGACGTCCATATAAGGGCGGCGCCGAGCGGGCGCGGCCGCGCCGGCGCCGGCCCAGCTGGCGGGCCGGCGGCGCCGCCGCGCCGACTGCGACCCGGCCGGCGCCGGCGGCGGAGCGCCGCCCGGCGCCGGCGACACGGCGACCCCGCGAGCGCGGCCGAGCGCGGCGAAAGTTGCCGGCCGCCGTCGCGGCAGACGAGCCGGATCGTGACGTCACCGCGGCGCCCGAGAGCGCCGGCCGGCGTGAAACGGCCCAAAATAACGGGGCGCGTCGTCACCTCTGGGGCGCGCCGCCGCCGACCCAGCCCGCCGGCGACGGCGACGGCGGCGACACGCCGTCAAGACGTCCGCCCGATCTGGGACAGCCGGCAGAAATCGGCGCGTGACGTCAGCGCCGGCGCGCTGCCAGCCGCGCTCGGCCCACCGGCTAACCTTGGCCGGCGGGGCGAGCACCCCTGCGCAGCGGCGGCCGGAGCGGCGGCCGCGCGAGCGCGCCACGCCGGCACGCAGGGCTCTCCGACCCGTCGCGTGCCGGCGCCGCCGCGTGCGACCCTGCCCATATTCGGCGATTTGCCGGGAGGGCGGGAGGGCGTGCCGCGCGGCCCGACCGACACGCAGTTTGACGAGCGGCCGACCGGAGACCGTGCGCGGCACGATCTCCAGCCGGTGTATTTTTACACGGTGCCCGGGCACTTGCGCCTATTAATAACTGTGAATCACTTCGGCCGCGGCCGGCGTGCCCTCGCCCCGGGGCAGAAGAGGCGCGAGACGGCCGCGCCCGGCGACCTACCTGCGCCTCCAGGCATCCGCCTAGCGCCGCGGGGAGAGAGAGACAGAGCACAAAGATGAGTCAGCCCGGTACGAGCGCGCGTCACAGAACGGGTGAGGACCGGGCTGGGGGGAGTCCGGGACCTCAGGATAACTGTGAGGGATATGTCCGTGCAAGCACCATCAGATAAGGACAGATACGATCAATTCTACTGCAGCCACTTGGCCTACGCCAGCCCTTTCACATATGATTGATCAAGAGATAACAAGAAACTCAACCAAAGATATGGAAGATCCCCAGCGATCAGGGGCAAGGGGGCCGAAGAGACATTATTCTGTGAGAGCGTACCGTCGGACGCGTGCACCCATGTCTGGACCACCACGCAGAAGGTGATCTCGTGACCAGGTGGGCCCCCAGTCGGCTCCGCGCGCGCGCGCGCGCCCCCATGACAGACCTCACGCGTGCTAACAATGCCAACCGCACGCTGTCATTACTACCCGACAAAAACTGGTTCGGAGAAACGGACCATCAGCAGTCACAGGCACCAAGCAGGTCACACACGTTTGCGGGCCGGATGGCCTCCCAGGGGAGTCGCACACCCACTAGTAAACCCTGCGGTGTGTCAGAAACGCACAAGCCACTGCAGTGACAATCAAATGCAGGACAATGGACAAGCATTCCCATAGATGTTAAAGGTGCATTCATCGTCGGATTTCCCACAGGGTGACGGGAGAACCTCACCCATGTTAAACGTTGTGATATGTGACGCGAAATGGTGACTTGAATTTCTTCATTCAGAAAATGATGTTACCAAAGGAATACTCAAAATATCCCAAAAATTACTGGGAAGACTGAGACGCTCCCAAGGAACACCAGTGATACTTGGCATGTTGATTGAGATGTGGCACACTTCTTCAAAATGCCTGAAAAGGATGGCTGGCAGAGTTTTGTCGCCAGTATAAGAAACATTTGGAAACATGGCGTAGGGTATGCACTAAGATATCATTTTTAGGCACAATCACAAATAAAGTAAAAGCCTAATGATGACACCAGTAACTTATTTTCCACTGATTATTTGCCAATCATCGCCCAAATTTGTGACAAGCAGGACCAAGTACAACAAACACAAACGGCCAGGCGTACCTCCTACGCCCAGGCCCCAGCCTAAGCAAATGCAACGCGCGTTTGTTGCCGACGCGGCTACAGCGCGCACGTAAACAAGAGCCGCGTCGCGGCGGGTCGGGGCGGGGCGGCGCGCGGGGAGGGGGCGACCGACTGGCACAGCCGGCCATCCTCCAACAAACAGGCCTCCAGCGCCGCAGTGGGCGACTGGCCGGCCGCCAGCCGATGCCGACCACCGCCGGAGAGGAGCCCAAGATCGAGCCGACCCCGCGGCCGGCGGGGGGGGGGCGTCGTGACACTGGGGACGAACGACGCTGCAGGCGACTGCACGCCCGCCGGCGACGCCGCTGGAGACACCAAGTATTTCTGTCGCGGTGTATTTTTAAAGTTATTGGCACGTGCCAGTGGCTGGTGCGGGACGCCGTCAAGATCAGGCCTCGACTCGCGCCGGCGACACCGCCTTCTTTCTCCCGGCAATGGCCGCGAGACACACCGGCCGGCCGTTTCGTCACGGATTTAGTTTCCTTCAAGCGCACACGCGCAACGAGAGCAGACAGGAACATTAGCAACGAGGGCAGAAAACACTTACTTAATGTGCCCTCTTTCTAAATCGCGACGAAGACAATCTGAACGCAGCATCTGCATCACCTACCTGTTTCAGGGGAATCACAATGAAGCCACCGCCACCACCGCACTCCACGATGATTGCCAGGAACTTCGGGTTGACGGCACAGAAGGTGGAATCCCATGAAGACTTGGAGACGCGAATGTTGTCATAGCACTGCTCCTTTTTCAATGTCTGGCCATACACATGGCGGAACTTGCTGCTGCGTACCCTGAACGACATGGCTGTGGGATGACAAAAAACTGATATGAAGAGTGGCTGTTGATGACAGTGTTGGAAAGGCTGTCATTTTTCTGGTGTCAAGGAGCACCAAAAAAATTTATACTCCAAGAAAAATTTTTCATTCCGAAATGGTCATTTGCTTCCCCAAAAGACATGGGTATTCCTACTTCAACCAGTCTGAAGCTGCCCAGCGTCCACCTCCGGATGATGGTTTACCATCCATACTCAGCTGCTGAAGTACACTGAACTAATGGCCAGCCACCTTCCACCCCACTCCCCCTGGTCAATGACTCTGCTGACCTACCATGTAAACCCAGCAAACTGGTTTGCCCCCAAAACAGAGCCACTGGGTCTGCTCCTGCTGGCCAAATATGCTTCCAAAGCACCTAGTTAGTCCATGTTTCTCACAAAAACAATGGCATTTTATACTCCAAGAGAATTTGTGCTCCAACACCAGGAAGAAAAACCAGGTTTCCCACACTGGTTGATGATAATGAGGACTATTTCAACTCTATGTCAAGAATGTTAGTTGGCTTGTTTCTTTCAACCATTTGGCTATCATGAGTGATATCAAGAAATAGCTGCCAGGCAGCTGCACTTAATATGAACCAAGAGTGGCCTGCTTTAATGAGCATGTCAGCTACTTGCTCAAAACTAGGTAAGATAAACACAGCAGTCACCAAGTTTGGGTTATTCCAGTCAGACCAAAATCAATAATTTTGATTAACTAAACCATATACATCATTAAATTTTGCCACTTCTTTACTTCCATTTGCAAAATGTCTCTTTTGTGATATACACACCCCAGCAAAAATATCTGATCATCTTTTCCATGTATGTACCAGCAAATCAATGCCTGTTCAACTTAAAATTTATGGGAATGGTAACTTCACTGACACTGAACCAATATGATCATATACAATGCTGCATACTGTCCATTGTTCTTTGACTCCAGAACAATCTTACAAAACAGTTCAATGGTAAACAACCTGCTAAATGTACAACTGACTTAAAAACAAGACATAACCAAGCCAATGGCATGAACAGCAAAACAAGACAACTTTGATGGGCAAAATCAGTGAGGATTTAAAACCTTATGTACAAAAATCTTTTAAAGAACAAACTTGTCTCATAAGACAGACATGTCTGCAAAGTGTATCGATGAATGGCATTGATCCGGAAAATCTGAATAAAATCACAAGTACAGAAATGCCCTTGTTTCCAGTGTAGCATCAGAGCAGTTATGGTTTTCTTTCCACATAACCCAAAACACCTGTTAACATTATCTGGCACTGGTAATGTTAAGAAGTTGCCTACCTGATGTGCTGATAGATCCTCCTACCCAGTAAAAAGATGCATCATAGCACAATTTTGATACATCCAGGGAGGAATAAATTTGTCAACCAAACTTCAAATGCACGAGTACCTACACATGTAAAGCTAAACCAAGTACACCCATTTTCGAACAAATCTAAGTCACTCAGGGTATGCTTCCAATGTGTCAACCATGCACTGGTTTCTTTGGCATCAGTCCACATCCTATTCGGAAGAAACAACCTGATACCCGTCTTCATTAAAGCCCGAAAGTTAGCATTTAGATTTAGTGACTGCGTGACACACCACAGCAGGCGGTCCAATATCATTTACAAACCACATTCTAATGCTTCCATGCGCTCACAGTAAGCTACATACCTTTTCCGTAGTCAGTACCCCTGGTTTAATTCCACCACACGCCGTCAGCCTCCACGCCTCGCCAGCCCCCTCCGCGCCACCCGCACCCACCACCGACGATGCGGTCGTTTCGCGTCGACTGTACCCCACCTACCCTGCGTTACAATTGCAGCGCGTCGCTGCTCGCCGCTAGGTGGAGACCCCAGGAGCTACTAAATACGACACTGTGTTAGGCCGGGTACGAAAGGCCGGGCCTTTTGAGTGTTAGACGTCTCCTGAGCAGACAAAATCCACATCTCTTTTAAAGACACAGTCTTATTTCATTATGGCCCATAGAGTATCACCAAGCTTCAACTGGCCTTTCAAAAACGCAAACTCTTATCATGTATGAAAAGTCTCATCGGGTAGACAAGGCAGCGGCTCCGCAAACTTGACGTCGGTCTTACACACTTTGACTGATTTTAACATTACATTGCGCAACATTTAAACATCACGCTCGCTTTATGGAGTTCCATGGAACGAAATGGCCGGAAAAATATACAATGCCTTACAAAATTCGAGAAAGCTTTTGCAGGTATGACACCTAGATGTGTCAATCAAATTGAAAGCCAGATGGTCTGTGGCGCATGCGTAAAGATTTGTTCATGTGATTTGCATTTCACCTTTTTTCAAAGCTCATCGAGCATACGGATTTTTACATACGCCCGGCCAGGGATGGTGGTTGCCACCATCTCCCAGCCTGCCTGTCTTTGTATGAAGAAAGAGCGGCAAAACGAAACATGCCTGCAGCTTTTCCCTCATTCTAACGTAGTCTGATCCCTTCACGCCACCAAGGGACCTTCCAGGTCACAGGGAAAGAGCCTCTCCACTTCGTTTGCCGCCTCTGTCGTGATAGCCTCGTAGCATACCGGTCTGCAAACCACGGTTATGTAACGACGAAACTGGTGAATTGTTGTAGTCTGCGACTGCTTTTTTAGGGGGGGGGGCAGTTGGCCCCCCCTAACTCACGAACGGTTAGTTGCACGATAAAAATAAGCACACCGTTGGAAAGATTGTGACGAGTAGAGCTCGAAACTGGTCTCGTTTTTAGTTTTAGATAATATGTAAGCAGTTGACGTCCTATGTATGTTTTCTCATAGCCGCATGAGACAGAGAAATGGCCTGAATCTCAAGGGCCGTGACTAATAACGCATAGGTAAAGGCACCAGCGCACAAGTAAAGGTCCGCAAATGCCGATGCACATCTAATTTCTCGGATTTGTTAAACATATGCGCCGAAACGTTGAGTTAACGACACGGCAATTCTCGCGCCGGCTGTCGGCGTACGCCGCAGCCGTCTGCAATAACAAATTGACGGGAACTAGTTTTAGCGTTCCTTTATTTTCGCGAAAATATTATTGATCTTAGTGGTTCTTGTGGTGGTTTTTCATGCTTCAATTTTGGAAAAATCATTAGTTACCAATCTACACAACTGGCGGAGCTTTATTCTCGAAAGCCTGCTTATTTCCAAAATATGCTATTTGTCAAACATTTTGAGGTTCCTGGTACTAACGTCCGTGCAATCTAGTTCTGTCATTTTCTACCCATTCTGAGTAATTCATCGCTAATTTTGACGGTGGTACATTTTGGCTCACTACAGTCATTCATGACCTGACCTCAGGCCAATAGCTGGAAGTCATTGATACTTTGCCCAATGACGGTAACTAGATGTCTGCTTCACTCTACATTAAAAATGGAAATAAATTTCCCGTCAATTTCCGAAAAAAACGACATGTTTTAAAAATGGGCTTAACCGTAGGTCAATGACCCGGAAAAATCCGAAGAATCTGAGATAGCAAATTTGTTGCACCTATCACGGTCACTAATCCCTGAAAGCATTATTGAGATATCTTGTTTTGCGAAAAAATTAGAGAGCGCTAAACTTTTTTTGACATAGGTCTGTTTGACCTGACCTAGGTCAGGCACCTTACCTGATCCGAAGTCAAAATTTTGGCACAAGATGTAAAAATGATGACGCAAAAGGTACAGAAAGTTTCATGACTTTGTGTTTGTTCGTTCTTTCGCAATCCCAGAAAAACATCAGGGGGTGGGCGGTCAACTGCCCCCCCCCCAGTCGGGGGCGGGTTAAATGACTGGGGGGCGAGCCGAGGGTCTGGTAATTTAACATTTCCCTCAAATGTCGGTTTCTCAACGGATTTAGCCCATTTTATTTCGAGCAACGGAAATTCACAAGTTTTTTATTGCTATTTATCAAATGGAAAATTAACCTTACCCCCATGTATACAGGTATATATATACACGAAAAGAACGGCCACAATAGATAAGAGATAGGTAAACGGTAAAGAATAATGTCTAAAGCGATATGCATCTATCTTCTTATCTTCTATATATATATATATATATATATATATATATATATATATATATATGTATAGGGGAGAGTGGGGTAAGGCGCCCACTTGGGTAAAGCGCCCACCACCATCTAGCGGCGAAACTAAACGACGTACCCCCTTTTTAAAATTCTTGGTAAGCAGAAGCCTTTCGGAAAGGCGGCGGGGTGGATTTGGGGGCACGTGGTGAGTTCGAGGTAGTTACGGCGAAGCGATATTTGTTTTCGTACGTTACGATGTAAAAAATACAGACATTAAGATTACGTTTGTGTGTATCTGGCCTTTTATCTTACGCACAGCAACATATGGCGGCAAAAAGCCTTGTGTAAGAACATGTGTATGGTGTGATCTATTTGCGTCGTGATTGTCTCGTCATCCTGATACGTTTGAAATAATTGCACATGGCGCCTGTAGACAAAGCGCCCACCCCCAGGGTTGGGGTACAGTGTCCAGTGGGCGTTTTAACCGCACTTAGATGGGCGCTTTACCCTACATTCGTGCAAATAAAAAACATCCTTGCATCTATGCATTCCGGAAAGTCAAGAGTTAGAATCGGTGCTTGGTTGGCAGTGGAGCGAAAGGACCTATGACAAAACTGACCGAGGGGTAGAAGGTCAGTACACTGTTTCCCCCCCCCCCGCTTCAAAGTATGGTCTTGTTTTTTAACTAGTAAAATAATGCATGACGTGACGCAGACCGGTGAGAGCTATCACCTTCATCCTAGTACAAGATGATACTGCCCCTCCCCTCGCATATAATGATACGCATAAGCGCTCCGCTGATTTGTACTGATGCACCAACTTTCAGTGATGTCAGGGATGTACTGTTGCAGATATCATGCCTCGAAAATACATAACGAAGACTACGTGGGCAAGCTATAAGTTAAGTTATATATAAGTTATAAGCAAGCTGCGTTGACTGCTCTAGGAAATGGCGAAAAGCTGAAAAGCGTGTCGACCCGATACAGTATCCCCGCAGGACGCTCCACCGCCATAGAGACAAGGCTGTCCGATCTCCAGGACGTCCGAAGCTGGGACGTCTCAGGCCAGACATCAATGAAGCATTTGAGGAGAAGCTTAAAAATTAAATTTTAGCAATGGAGAAGGCATTCTTTGGCCTAACGACTACCGATGTACGGCGCCTTGCCTACGAGCTCGTCCAGATGGAAGGTATCACTAACCGATTTAACATGGAACAGAAGATGACCGGGCGAGACTGGCTACGTTGTTTCCTTCAAGGCCGTCCTGATCCCTCTACCCGCAAGCCTGAGGCGACCAGTTTGGCTCGAGCTGTAGAATTCAACCGCTCACAAGTGAAACGCTTCTTTGACAACTACGGAGAACAGCTCGACGCGTGCAAGGCGAACCCGATGCGAATATGGAACGCTGATGAGACGGGACTGACGACGGTACAGCAACCAGACTCTGTGTTGGCTACCAGGGGACAACGCCGAGTGGGCAAGGGAACTAGCGCAGAGAAAGGTAGGACGGTGACAGTCATGTGCTACGTCAATGCGTGCGGACAGTACGTCCCACCAATGCTGATTTATCAGCGCAAGAGGATGGTAGAAACACTCTCAAAAGGTGCTCCGCCTGGTTCACTAGCCACAGTAACATCCTCCGGCTGGATGGATTGCGATTCATTCTTGATGTGGCTCAAGCACCTCGCAAGCGTCGTGAAACCCAGTGAAGAGGCAAAACACATCCTCATTATAGATGGACACCAGAGCCACAAGTCACTAGCCGCTGTCGACTATACCCGAGAGTATGGAATCGTAATGATCACTCTTCCGCCTCACTGCACCCATCGCATGCAGCCATTGGACGCAAGTATCTACAACGCACTGAAAAGTGCCGACAACACTGCTGCAGACTGTTGGATGCACTGCCATCCTGGCAAGCGCATTACGGACTACCAGGTCGCGGAAATCTTTTGCTCTGCCTACAGCAAAGCTGCCACCATCGAGAAAGCTATCAACGGGTTCCGGTGTACGGGTTTGTGGCCCCTGGACACTAGCATCTTCACCGAAGAAGACTTCGCTCCGTCAATGCTAACTAAAGAGGAAGATCCCCACTCTCCGGATGGTCCCGCGGGTGTCTGTGAGCAGCAGAGCAGGACGTCCTTTGCCGTCCAGACAAAGCAGGACGGTTCCAACAGCACCAATTTTATCGTCTTAGGACAGCAAGCGGAGGCAACAGCGCATGCCGTGCAAGACTCGGCGACTACGAGCAGTGCAGAGAAGAGGACCTGTGAGCAGGCCGCGGGGTTCTGTGCGTCAACGGCTATGCTTAGCACCTGAGTTTCAGGCTTAGCTGACATCTTTTCGCCAGTCAAAGCAGCGGTCAGAACGAGAACGAGGAAGGCGAAGAAGGCCGAACTCCTCACGTCTGCACCATACAAGAGGCGTCTCGAGGAGAAGAAAAAAGTGCCAGCAGTGAAGAAGAAAGCCAACAAAAGCACAGTGCGCAACGATAAGAGTGGCGATATCACTTGCTTCGTCTGTGGCATGCCCTTTAGGCGCTCTTGTGAGCGTTAGATCCAATGCATGGAGTGCAGCTCCTGGGCTTGCGAACCGTGCACAGATGCAGACGAAAAGCAGAAGTCGTACGTCTGTGACATCGGCCGTAAAACCTGCAAAAGCAGCCGTAACGACCGGTGGAAGTCATTCGTGGAAACAGCAGGGTCGATTTTGTTCTAAAACTTAACATTTCTTCGTTCTTTATGGCAGTCCTTCTTCGGTGATATACGATTGTAGACTGGCGGATGGCAGTGCGAAGCCACGATTTTGTTTGGTAGATACGTTGGTAAATTTCTGAGGAACGCGATATTGAGTTCTTGTCTTCGCACGCGAGCGAAGAGCCTTTGGGCATTCCGTTTCTGCAGGTGGGGGGTTCAGGTCTTGTTTCTACGTGCACGTATGTATTCTAGCAAGTTTATTTTGCAAGAAATGCCTGCTGATAGGCCTTTGGTGAAGGAATGCACACTGTTACGTTTGGATGACTTAAAGACATGCAATTTTGCCAACACAGACCAAGTTTGTCTCTCGTGTTGCCAACGAGACTTCGATAACAGTAAATTTTGGCAATCAAAATAAAACCATAGCTAAATTCTCCCGCTTTCAACATCGAAGAGGTCGAAGTTAGGTGAGCTTTCCGTTTTGAGATGGCTAAAGTTATTGATGTGCTACTGCTTACGCATCGGGTCCAGAACTCCTTGGTTTTGCTGGCAAACGTGTACTTGGAATAGCAACACATATGGTGACTGCTCATTCACCCTTTTGAAGAAATAATATCGGGTTAAGGTACAGAATCTCGCGGTTATGGCGGAGCTATGTTTGGGGGCGTTTCGCCCCACACCAGCGGGCGCTTTACCCCATATAGGGGGTAAAGCGCCATTTTAAACCGCTTTGGGAAAGACGATTTTAATCTGTTTTAGCTTCATTCCTTCAAAACAGGTGTTTTACAACAGCTAGCCAATTTATCAGAACTTCTTACCACACCCTTCATTCCTTTGCAGCATTGCAACCACATATGATATTGCCGTTTTTCCTTAAGGTGTGCGCTTTACCCCACTCTCCCCTATATATATATATATATATATATATATATATATATATATATACATATATATAGAATACATATATATATTCTATATATAGATACATATATATATTGAATATTATATATATATATATATATATATATATATATAGAAGATAAGAAGATAGACGCATATCGCTTTAGACATTACTCTTTACCGTATGCCTATCTCTTATCTATTGTGGCCGTTCTTTTTGTTATTATTACTCATTCCCCTTTAAATCTGGCAAAAAATATTGGAGGGAGGCCCCAACCAACATTGGGTGGACCCAAATCAACACCGGTTCGGCCAGGGCCCTCTCAAAAATATACAAATTGACACCCTTCATGTTTGATTATTACATACCATGGCTCTGATCACCGAAAGTGATGAAAATCATTGTCATTCTTCAACTCCACGACAAAAATTGCCTAATAACACGCCGAAAGTGATTTTGAAGTCATGTGCGGTCAGTGACCTCACATGACCTTTCAAAGTTGATTTCTGCTTTAAAACCGGCTTGATGCCAAGCATATATTCAAAGAAAGCCTCATAAAAAAACTGAGTCGGTATCTCCTCAGACTCCTGCGGAAGGAGCCAAAAAGTGTGTCTATGATATAGAAAAATGGCTTAAAAGCTGGCGACAATGATGCCATAACTCAGTGACCTGACTTGACACGGCATTTGTTTCAGAAAAGTGATGGAAAGGTTGTAAAGACAGGAACTGCAAACTTCAGGTTCTTGAGGCTGCCGCAATCAACGGACCAAGGAAGCCCTCATAGGAGGTGCCAACGTCCTTCGTCCGGTTCAACTTTGACAAAGGTCTGAACTTTACAGTTCCTTAATAAGACTATACTAATCTTCCCAAATAAGTTGGCAAGAAGTTAAATGGCAAATGTGCACATTTTAATCGGACGGAATCCTAATTTTCTGAAGCAATTTTACTTGCAAGAACGACGGAAAAAACAATGTCATTATCATGCCATTTTGACTGCATCGTCAGTGAAGGACATATGGTTTGGAGGCATGACAAACGCTATCGGCACGCTTTTGTGTTTAACCAGAAGGAGCAGCCGGTCAAAGACCGGTAATTGTCCTCCTGTAATTTTTTTTTTGCGCTTCGCACTCCAACGCAGGGCCCACTTTATGCGAATTGTGCGTCCCATTTCCCCTTTATGAACTACGATTGACATCAGTCTGCTAATACGATGCCAATAATAATAATAATAATAACAACATTTAATTAAAAGTGGTTGGTAGCTCGTACGGCGTAGCATGAAAATAATCACTTGTTTGGAAAGAATGGTGCTATTCTTATATATGTGCTCCATGATTTTACAAACGAGCGAAACCGTTTAGTTCCTTTCCCCCAGACCTTAGCGCATGATATTTCAACCGATATGTAAAGGAAACTTTCATATTTACTTTTCGCCATTAATACGTACCATCGCTTAACACGAAATTGATTCAACAGTTCTCGGCTATCGACACTTTGTTTTTCAGTTTAGGGATTTTTTATCCGTCTTGGTACCCGAAAGGGCTATGTGTACAGCTACAATTTTCGAAAGCCTGTTAGCTCGGGTGATGAATAGCTAATGGCACGTCGTGGCATGATATGCGAAAATGATATGATGTGGAAAAGGTGAGACGCTGACAACATTTTCCGGCGCAACATAATAACTTTAACAACGTTGCCAGCTCTCAATCCAATGCTGTTGGGAAGGGAAACAACACTGATATTGATGACCAATGTTTTACTGCTGTTACTGGTATCGAATTCTTTATGTGGCACCACGTCTGATTGCACCTTTGATTTGCATCACATTTTGAAAAATTTTGTTTTGACCCATGAAAACACCTTCCATTCGTTTCGGTCATCTCAATTTCTTTTCCACGTTGCATGCAGAAAAGGGGCAACACGCTTAAGACCGATATATATCGTCAACAAATATGTTTGGATAGGGGCACCATTATATGCGTAGGTTCGTGCGGTGAAGGTAAAGGCACGATGTCCTGGTGAGCCACGTTTCACCTCCCGTGAAAAAAACACCGAGTGCGTGACGTCGGCCCTCTCGCCTGGTGAGGGTTTAATATAGAGTATGCTCTTCAGCTTACAAGGTTCCAGGATGATATCCGACTTCTCTCTCTTCAGGTGGAACCCCCTTGACGTGTTCGGGCTTTCCGCACACTGTTTGTAGGTGTCGCTCAGAGACTGGCCCTCGCTCGTTTACCTGCCATCTCGCGGGACGTAATGAGACTTTAATTTTGCATTTCCAGTCTGGACCGATGTTGGCGCACGAAGTGGTCCGCTTCAGCTGCCACTAACCACCCGATCCCGGCGCCTTTCGACTCACCGTCCGGCTGCCTTGTGCTTCAGTGGCTGTTTTAGGGGCGCATCACGGGGGAGGCAAGGGGCACAGGCACCAACACAACCAGGAGGTCATCCCCCTCATGTCAATGGTTACCTACTGGGCCTACATCAGGGCGTCCCACAATTATGCACCACATTTATGACTTTAATGAAAGAGCGAGTATTCCGTCCAACCACAATTTTTTTTAGCCACACGTGACACAAAATTTCTTGCTTTTTTCACATATGATACGTCACTCTCCAGGGTACTAGACAAATGTCACTCTCTGCACAAAGGTTCTCTAGACAAAGGTCTAGATCACTCTGGATTATGGATCGATTACGCACGGATGAAAGAATCAGGGTCGTTCAGTTTTACTTAGCAACCAAGTCACTTATTTAAACACAGCGCGAATACAAAAAAAAAAACAATTCCCAGCCCACGCTACTCCAACGCGAAGAACAATTTTGAGGACTGACGAAAAGTTTCTTGCTCAGGGAGCAGTAGAGGAGACTGCGGGCCGAAAATGTAATTTCGACATCGTGAACTGTCAAAAACGTGGAAGCACTTGTCCTTCAGACCCCGAAGTTTCGGGGTGGCGTGCACGTGAGCCACACTACAACGCATCGGATACTGAAGAGTGCTCTGGGTCTGCCTCCACACAAGATCTCAGCCCGACAAAATCTTGCAGACGCCGACCGGAACTAGCCGATTGCCTTTTGCGGCTGGTTGAAGCAGAAGTGAGCCTCAATTGAAGACTTCATCGACAAACTCTGATTTTCGGACTAGGCTCATTTTCACCTAAACGGCCAAGTCATCCGCCAGAACTATCGGTTCTGGGGTCAGGCTCCACCCAGTGAGGTTCTAGAGACTCCAGCACTCAGTCGACAGGACATCATTAGTCCCTTCTTCTTGGATCGACACAGCGAGATAACAATTGTCAACACGGAGCGCTACATCGCCATGCTGAACCGGTTATGGGCGACCTTGAAACGGAGGTGCGCCGACACCGTGCATCAGCAGTGTATGCAGCAAAACGGGGCCTCTCCTCACACGGCCCGCAAGTCACTGCAGTGGCTACAAAACCGTCTGGACAGCCATTTCATCTCCAGGAAGAGCACCGTCAGCTGGACAGCGCATTACCCGGACCCAACCCCCCTGGATTTCTTCTTATGGGGTATCTCAAGACAACCATCCATTGATCGAGACCGGAGAGTCTGGAGGAGCTCAGGGACAAAATTCAGAAGGCCATTCGCGAAATCAAGGGGAGATGTGTTGCAGAGTGGTGCGTGAGGTTCTCCACAGAGCCGACGTATGCCTGATGCAAAAAGGAGGGCGTCTTGAGCACGTGTTCTAGATGGCGCGTCGTTAATCCATTGTTCGCATTCCGCTGTCACACAAAATAGCATGAAATATGCTTCCATTACATGCCTTTTTCATTGTTGCACTTAAATAAATATGAGTCACTGAAATTTAGAATGCGGTACATAATTGTGGGACACCTGATGGTAAAAACTTTTTAGAGCATTTATGTGTATTACAAACATTCTGTATAAATCATGTGTATGTTTACATGTATAAACTATGTATATAAGCCCACAATACATACATTATGCAGTTCAGCACTACACTCACTACATACATTATAGCAGGGCTGCCAGGTTCCCATACATTGTAGATGTCACTTAGGCTTCCACGAGTGCTTCTGAGGTAGCACTAAAACTATCAAATGCAGTTTAGGAATCTTCAAGGTTTGTGAAGGTCCCTGACCCTGGCAATTTTTGAGAATCTTCAGACTTTCCGAGATTCTCTCCTACTACCAATGCGGCTTTTTCATGAAAAGCCTGGGTTTCATCGGGGTCTTGTGGGCCTATTAAAGACCCTTCTATTAGCGCCAGTCTTATACATTATACATGGGATAGAAAAAGTTCCCATAATTCCGAGACATTCTATACATTTCCGTACTTGGGTGCCTTGCTAGTTCTGTCGTGTTAAAAAAGAAATTCGAAAATCGTACCTCAGGCATGTACACTGTTTTGGGACTTTTTTGTGCATTAGATGCATTCCCGGCGTTCCAGTCTCCCTCGGAAAAACGCGTTGGAACACCAACCAAAGTACCTCCAAACATAGATGGTAAAATGTTGGTTACCTAAGCGTCGAACAATACCTTCTACATGACGGCTTAAACACTCTGGGCGAGTGTAACATTGCACAGTGGTCTTTTATAAATAAGCCATGCACGTTACTCTGAAAAGAAGGACTAACGCATTGCGACCGGATTGAACATTAACCCGCACCCGACTGGCAGTCGGCGCCGATCACGCCCAACTGGGGGAGGGGCAGTTGACCGCCCCCTGTAACTCACGATTGGTTGGTCACACGATACAAATAAGCGCACCGTTGGTAAACTGGTGACAAGTAGAGCTCGAAACTGGTCCCATTTTTTTAAATTTTGGATTACACGTAAACCATTTACGCCCAATACATATTTTTCTCACAGCCGACTGCATGAAACCGAGAAACGGTCCTGGATCTCAAAGGATGTGATTAATTAAATCTAGCTAAAGGCACCAACGAACAGGCAAAAGTCTGCAGATACTGCTACACGCTTAATTTCTCTGATTTGTTCAATGTTTACGCCGAAACGTTGCGTTAAAAACATGGCGATTTTTGCGCCGACTGCCGGCGAGCGCCGTAGCCGAACGTGACATGACATTAGCGGGAGCTAATTTTAGCGTTTCTTTATTTTCCCGACATAACCCTTTACATGTAATATTTCTTGATCCCTCTGGTGCTTGTGATGGTTTCTCATGCTTAAATTTTTGAAAAAATCAGCAGTTATTATTTTACACAGCTGGCGGAACTGTCATCGCCAGGATGTGTTTATTTCCAAAATATGCCATTCTTTGTAATATTTTGAATTTCCTGATATAACTTGCGACTGTGCAAGCCAGTTTTGCCATTTTCAACCCATTCTGAGTAATTCATCGGCGATTTTGACGGCGATGCAGTTCGGCCCATAACAGTTGTTCGTAACCTGACCTCAGGTCAATGGCTGGAAGTCATTGGTATGTTGCCCATTGACGGTCACTGGATGTCTGCATCATCCCAGGCTAAAAATGTTGTGAAAAATTTCGTCAATTTCCGAAAAACTGCGACGTGCTGAAAATGGGTTTGACCTTAGGTTAATAACCCGGAAAATTCGGAAAAATTTTAGGCAGCAGATTTGTTGTATCGATCAAGATCTCTAATTCCTGCAAGTATGATTGTGATGTCATGTTTTCCGAAAAAGTTGCAGGGAGCTTAGCTTTTCTGGACATAGGTCCGTTTGACCTGACCTAGTTCAGACACTTGACTTGACCTGAGATAAGAACTTCGACATAAGATGTAAAAATGATCAAGCAAAAGGTGCACGAAGTTTCGTGGCGCTGCCTTAGTTCGTTCTCTCGCAATTTTGGAGAAAACCTCAGGGGGGCGGTCAGCCCCCGTCGAGGGCGGGGTAAGGTTGGCAACGAGCACTGCACGCGATTGAAGCACATGTTATGTCACTTGCTGGTGGCCAAGGGCATCATGTCACGTGGCACGACTCCAGTTCTAACGTACGTACCACACCTCTCAAAACAGCAGATGAATGCTTGAAACTGAATGTTTGAAAGAGGTGCTTGATGCCTGAGATGCAGGCTTAACCTCCCTACCATGTGTGTCCGTCTGATACATTCTGCGGTCCCTAACGTATAAGTATCCTCTCCTATTAACAGCTCTCATCTGGCTGATGGTCTCGGCCCGTGGAAGAAGATCCCGGTTCGAGGAGCACTTAAGCGAATGAATATATCAGTGCAGCGTTGCTCGTTGACCCGAGGTGTAGTTCTGGTACTTAGAACGACCGGATCGAGTCGCCATCACTGACGTTTCGCAGCCGTGGAATGACGTCTACAGCAAGTGTGTACGCTTGCTACTGTCAGTCTCATTGTAGGAAGCATTTTACATGCTGAGCGTTGTAGGTCTTGCGGGAGGTAAAGAGTTAAATTACATTTTGCACTTATTGCTCTTGTTGTCCAGGAGCTGGAACACATGTCAGCTATCGGAACACATCCTTTGGTACACTGGGTTGCTACCTGATCTCAGCTTACACGGGCGTGTGCATGATCAGACGTGATGACCAGTATCTCCCGAATGACCACACAGGGCACAGAACACCTTAGCGCATCGAAGCATGTGTTCGACACACCGCAGTGTTTCCAGCTGCAGGAAGAACCGGTGTAAGACAGAGAAGTCTGTCGCCAGCAACGCCTTCAGCTAACATCACGCAAATGCGCTTCTTTCAATGACGGCTACTGGAAGTGCTGTCATAGACGCCTGTAATATCGTCGCGTTTAGGTTCTGATGTCATCCTCTAATACCGGCTCCCAAAAAATGGTCAGTATAGCGAGCAGCAAAGTACGAGAAGGCCATGTCGGCACAGATGCGGAGACATGGGACGCACGGCTGATGTGCGTTGTTTGTAAATGAATATTTATTTGTGCAATGCTCCATTCGTCTAGCATGCTTACGTCGCCAAGAACGAATCATTTGACGCTTAGGCTGCCCACAGTATATCACGTATAGATGGATGTGCTAATTCCATGTGCTAATTGTACATGTGATAATACCGCGTATTTCCAATGAAGACTGCAACACCAAAAATGTGTCCGAATGCACCAAAGCGTGCAATTTGTGTAGCTGGCCATGGTCAGTTTTCAAAATTAGTTCCGTCCATAACTGTGAAGATACCCGAACACCAGACATGGATGTTATGCTTCCTGTAGTCAGAGTCAAAGTACGGAGGACCGTAGTCGTAACCCGTTGTCAAAATCAAAATTAGCCCAAAATAGCCTGTGCTCCATGATCTTAACTCGGCAATGACTGTGGTATTTCTCCTACGCTCTTCCATTGGCTGGGAGTCGGTCGCTCATCTGTCACATTACAGTCTCGAGAAACTTTTGTCCGCCATGGCTGATTCAATCGGTAAGCAACAACACCGGACCGTGCGGTCTAGTGACATCCAATTTTGTTACGTGTCAACTATCAGTGATGGGCAATTCAAAAGCTATATGTATTATTGTATGCGCTTAAACTTATTCTTGCGTGAACGTATGTTTTGCGTTTACGCAATTTACGCTTACATACTCTCGCGCTGATATACATTCGCACACACATACATTGGTCAGAGGTACATTTGCTTGCGTACATTTGGGTTAATGTGCATTTGCGCATACATACATCTCCCATGAATAGATTTGGGCTTCCGCATATTTGCGCTCACGTACATCTGTGTATACGCGCATGCGCCACAAGAACATTTGCGGTACGTGTTTTTCTACTTACGCACATTTGCGCTGGGCTTACATTTCCGTACGTACATTTCCTTACGTGCATTGCCGACACGTAAACTGGTTTTACGCACAGCGCACAGTTGTCCGGTTACCTTTTCAAAAAGTGCCCTCATGTGAATTTAGATCAAAAGATTCCCCGTCGTTTGACCTTGGACACCAACTCTGGTCGGCAAAACAAGTCTGGATCTTGATGGGTGTTCCCACATGTTGCGCCCGATGCGAATTTCTGGCGATGTTTGACAGTAAATAAAAGTGTGGCTAAAGGTGCGGTTGACAGCCTTGCTGATTTGAACTTAAAGATTACCTAGTGCTGCAGGGCCAGTGCTGGCAGATCCAGGGGAACCATCTCGGCCATGGCTTCCCAACCGAATAAGGGGGACCAACCAGCCATTTGCCTCCCCCCACCAGGCCTGGTTATTACAACACAAGCGTCTTCCATCCCTCCTCCTCCCGCTGCTGACTTACCATGCGTACCCTAGCCAGTCACTGAAGTACATTCCGAACCTATGGCCAGCGTCCTTCATCCCCCCCCTGGTCGCCACCGACTCGCTGATTTACCATCCATACCCAGGAAGCTCCTGTTTGCCCCCCCCCCCCACTAAACGGAGACACTAGATCCGCCTCTGGCTATCAGAATGATAGCATTACCTACATATGGACGCGATTATTATTTTATTACCTACCATTACCATTACCTACATATGGCGACTTTCTTTAGGCTCATTTTTGGTGGTTTGCTCAGGCAAATTTTTGAGGCATGAGGTTCTTTATCATTTGACCTTCAGTGTGACCTTCAGAGACAAGTGCCACAGGGGCTGAATGGCGACGTTGCCTGCATATAGGTACGCTCTTCCTTTTTGACACCATTTCTAACGGCGTGTTCCCGAAGTTTTCAGTTAGGTTTTCCGCCGTTTCACCCGGAACCTTGTGGCCTTCGGTTATGTGCCACCGGACCAGAATGAAAGTGTGGTCTGCATACGAATACGCTCTTTTCCACATCATACACATAGGGTTTCGTTTTTAACCTGCGCCCGACTGTCGGTCAGCGCCATGCACGCCCGACTGGGGGGAAGCAGTTGACCCCCCACTGACTCACGAAAGGACGAAAGGTTGGCCGCATATATATATATATATATATATATATATATATATATATATATATATATATATATATATATATATATATATATATATATATATATATAAGACTGTACATATATCTTACATACATCTAACAATATATAAAATCTATATATGCGTCGATAAAAAAAAAATATTATATATATGAAGAAACATACTGCTGGAAACTTCGTGGAAAGTTGAGCTCAAAACTGGTCTCATTTTTGTTTTGAATGATATGTAAGCCATTTACGCCCTATATATGCTTTCTTATAGCCGCCTGCACGAGACTGAGAAAGGGCCTGGATCTCAAAGGCTGTGACTAATAAAGCCTAGATGAAGGCACCAGCTATGTGCACAGATGCCGATACAGGTCTAATTTCTCTGTTTTGTTTAGTATGTAAGCGGAAACGTTGAGCTAGACACGACGATTTTCGCACCGCTGCACGGCGGGCGCCATAGACGGACGCGGTGCGAAATTAACGGGAACTAATTTTAATGTTTTTCTTTTATTTACGCGAAATGTGTCCTTTCCAAGAGAGGTTTCTTGATCCAGTGGTACTTGTGATGGTTTCTCGTGATTAAATGTATAAAAACTTAGTGGTTATCAACCTACACAATTGGTGGAGGCTTCATTTGTGAGAGCTTGCTGAATTTCAAAATTTGCAATTTTTTGAAAATTTTTGAGCTTCTTGGTATTATTCGCAACTTAGCGAGCCAGTTCTGTCATTTTCTACCCGACCTGAGTCATTCATCACCGATTTTGATGGCAGGGCATTTTGACTCAAAACAATTATTCGTGACCTGACCTCAGGTCAATGGTCGGAAGCTACTGAAACTTTTTCCATTGACGAGAAACTGGATGTAGGGATCTCCCTACACCCCAATTGCTCTAAAAATGTCCGTCAGTTCTCGAAAAAAAACGACTTCTGTTGAAAAACGGTCCCGATCTTAGGTCAACGACCCAGGACATTTTCGAAAAATCTGAGATAGAAGATTTGTTGCATTTATCAAAGTCTTTAACCCTTGAAAGTTTTATTGTGATGCCATGTTTTTCCAAAAAAATTCAAGGGCTCCAAACTTTTTTGAACATAGGTCCATTTGACCTGACCTAGGTCAGACAACTGATTTGACCTGAGGTCAAATATTTGACATTAAGCTGCAAAAATGATCAAGCAAAAGGTACACAAGGTTTCGTGGCGCTATGTTGGTTTGTTTTCTCGCAATCTGGGAAAAACGACAGGGGGCGGTCAACCGCTCCCGCCAGCCGGGGGTGAGCCAAATTTTTGAGCTGACGTTCTCCGTCGTTTGACCTTGAATTTGCCATTGAAAATGAAGCGCTTCAGGGTCAGAAGGAATACGTCACCCGCAAATGAACATATTCTGTCTTTTGGCATAATTTTAAAAATTTACTTTTCTCAGTTTTTTTTTTTTGTTACGAGGTTCCAGCGATTTGACCTGTAACCCGCGCCCGAATGGGGGTTGCCGCCATGCGCGCTCGACTGGGGGGTTGACCGCCCCCCTTTAACTCACGAACGGTTCGTCGCACGTTGAAAATAAGCGCACCGCTGGAAAGCTCGTGACGAGTAGAGCTCGAAATTGGTCTCATTTTTAATTTTGGATAATATGTGAGCCACATACGCCCTATATATCTTTTCTCATAGCCGACTGCATGAGACCGAGAAATGGCCTGAATCTCAAGGGTTTTGACTAATTAAGTCCGGATAAAGGCACCAGCGGACAGGTAAAAGTCCGCAGATGTCGATACAGGTCTAATTTCTCTGCTGTGTTTAATATGTTCCCGGAAATGTTGGGTTAAAGACACGGTAATTTTTGGAACGCTGTAAGGCGGACACCGCCGACGAAGACGGCATGAGATTAACACGAGAACTAATTCTAGCGTTCTTTTGTTTTCGCGAGATATGCCATTCCAAGTGTTATTTCTTGATCCTAATGATTCTTGGGATGATTTCTCAATGCTTGAATTTTGGAAAAAAACAGTGGTTATCATTCTACAAAATTGGCGGGGCTTTATTCGCGAAAGTCTGTTTATTCGCAAAAAAAGCAATTTTTTGAAACTTTTTGAACTTTCTGGAATTAGTCGCAACTGTCCGAGCCAGTTCTGCCAGTTTCAACCCGATCTGAGTCATTCAACGCCAATTTTGATGGCAGTGCATTTTGACTCATGAGAGTTATTCGTGACCTGACCTCAGGCCAGTGGTCGGAGGTCAACGAAACTTTTCCCCATTGACGGAAACTGGATGTATCGATCTTCCCCACACTCAAATTGTTTTAAAGAAATTTCGTCAATTTCCGAAAAAAACTACGACTTATTTTAAAGACGGGATTTACTTTAGGTTAACGACCCAGATTTGCTATGCCAGATTTTCAAAAAATCCGGGAATAAAAGATTTGTTGCATTTATCGAAATCGTTAACCCTTTAAAGTTTAATTGTGATACCATGTTTTGCAAAAAAGTTACAGGGCGCTAAACTTTTTTGGACATAGGTACACTTGACCTTTTCTAGGTCAGATGTCTTATTGTACCTGAGGTCAAAAACTGGCCAAAAGGTGCAAAAATGATGGAGCCAAAAGGCACACAAGGTTTCGTGGCGCTGCATTTGTTCCTTCTCTTGCAGTCTTGGAAGACCCTGGGGGGGGGTCAACCGCCCCCCAGTCGGGGGCGGGTTAATTTGACATAGAGGACTGACTTTAGTCGAAAAGTGTGGCCCTGATTCCCAGTGAGCGGAACCGCCTTACTCCTGACGTGAATTTCAACGATTTCCGACAATAAATAAAGTTTGACTAAAAAAATATTCAACAGTATGGAAAATTTCACGGGCATGTACTACTTTTTGTATTTCCCGGCACTTAATTACATCGCAGTCAGGCGGTGCAGGAACGCGACGAAAAGTGTGTGTGTGGGGGGGGGGGGGCGTTTGTCTGGTACCAGTCTGCAGTCTGCGTTTGCCTGGTATCAGATAGCATCAGTCTGCAATGGGGCGTCGATCTCCAACAGGGGCGTCATCTGTTTAGAATGAAATTCTTAGTTTACTTACGTATGTACGGATTTAAAGAGACATACCAATGCGTCTTTTTATTTAGGTACATAATATATTATTTAGGAACCAGGTGTCCCCCAGAAACGTGACTCTCTGCTTAGGTCATGGCTTCTTTGTCTGATTGAGTTAAGCAAGTCATATTTTCATGTAGCATATGGGATGTCCTGCATGTTTAGCTGACTAAATTTTATATCGATAAGACCTTTAGTGTTCTTTCTGTGACTGCTTTCATTACATGTTCTAAATGCAGGTCTCTGCGACTCAAAGATACCCGAATAGGGGACGCTGACCGATGGGCGTTACCCTGTCTAATTGCGCCACCCCCGTTACCTCCAAATTGAGACAAATGATTGGCAGATAAAGGATATTTTCTGAAAGAAATAGCATGGCTGCAGATTTGGTCCCTTTCCTCTTCCTCTCTGTCAGCGGTACAGACGTATGGGGAGTCCGTGATGTTTCAGTGCAAGTTTGAAATAATTTTCTGCGTTGTGTTATCCTTGTATAACTTTGTTATCAATACCGTGGAGCAGAAACTGTTCTTGATATAGTGCCTCCGTTGTTGAATTATGCTTCCCATTTGACCAAAACAGGGATGATACGTTCCCGGGTTTGTTATCCGTTAGTTTATCTAGTTTTGTTGTGGCAGAACCATTGTCCTTTTTGCGCCACCATTCGCCGGGCCTTATTGTGCCAGTAGCACAATCGTAGGCAGGACTAACTAACGGTGTGCTGATGGTTCATGCAATGTTTTGCACGTTTCTGGGACACATTTAAGGCGATGATGGCGGGGGGGGGGTTCCGGCTGCAGAGGGGACGCCTTGAGAATGAGGCAGAAATGTCGCCAGAGCCTTCTTGGAAGAGCTGCAGCCCTTAGCCTCTTCCCTCGCGGTGCACATTCAGTCCCCCCCCCCCCAACTGAACGCGGAAACTAATGTAAAACATCATTTTTTCCCATTCACCATGCAATCAGCGCCCCAAGTTTCGCAGGCCGAAAATCCTGGCGACATCCTAGGACACGAGGACCTCCTATCAGTCTTCCGGATAAATGTGTTCCAGACTAGCCAATTCATTTAGAGGGGTGGCTCGCCACTGACCGCACTCGCTGTGCCCTTAGAAGCCAGGTGACGTCATTGCGCCCTCCTCCATCGGGTGGTATACCTGCCATTGCAGGAATTCGCCCCCTAATGGACATCGTAAAATGGACTGAAGGGGAGAATGCACCGTTTTCATACCTCAAAATCCTGTTGACTTCGGTGGTCTTACTTCGACATTTAGGAAATGCAGCACTATTGTATTTTCGGGTTTAAGAGGGAAACATTTTCGGATCACAAGAGGGGCATGGACCCCAAACCCACTGAATGCGCCTATGTAGCCACCACCATGGGGCTGCCCAGCATCTTATCGGAATCTGAGCACCTCTCCCGACTTGTTTGCAAGCATCGGCAAAGGAATACAAATGAAACTGTTCATAATGTGGCAGACAGTGGTTTCTTATAGCTTTTGTTGCCTTTTTTTTTTTTTTTTTTTTTTTTTTTTTATTTTTAAATTTTTTTTTTTTTTTTTTTTTTTTTTTTTTTTTTTTTTTTTTTTTTTTTTTTTGTTTTTTGGTTTTTTTCTTTTTTTGTTGATTTTTTTTTTTTTTTTGGTTGGGGGGGGGTTTGCCGAGATGGTAGGGTCGCTGAAGACAGTTCCCCTTCATTTTCTTTATTAAGACCTAGAAAAAAAAAAAATGTTTTTTTCTCGAGTTTTTTTTTAAACCACTCGCCTATATGGCATGGGTGTAATTTCAGTCCTATTTATCGAATCATTTCTATGGTTCCGGGCTGCTTCCATGACATTGATTGTCTGTTGGGGGAGGGGAGAGGTCTTTTAAGACCGAAACTGTGTGCAAACTCCAAGCGGGTTTCATGTTGGGAAGATATGGCCGCTGCGTATTTTTCAACACAAAATGATCTTTCTTTTTTCCTGTTCTTCTTTCCCGCGACTGTGAACCCCATCTTGATCAAGCCATACATCCAGCACTAAAAAACGTTTCAGGGACAAAAATATGCCATGGCATGTACAACGTATCTGCATTACTATGTGAAAAATAACGTTGTTATCTTTAAACCTATTCCCGGCAGGGGGGGGGGGGGCTGAATCCGTCACCCTCGGGTTTTTTGCTTGCCAATTCCAGCCTTTTTTGCGCAGCTTCACGAATCACTTTTCCTAGCCATTCTCTCTACGTGCCGTGACAAAATTTCAAAATTCTACTTTGCTCAAGGGCGGAGCTAGGCAACGTTTTTGGGAGGCACCTCAGGCCATTTTTTGGCCATGTTGAGGGTAAGAAGGAAAATGTCTGCCAAAAATAGACTTTTTAAGATAGAACCTAAAACCTTATATGGAATGTATAGCTAAATAGTTGGGCAATGCGCAGATGCAATTTTGTTTATCTGAGGTCATTTTACAAGGTTAGGTCAAGGTCAAAAGTCGAAATTTGTTTTTTTGCAATAATTTCGGCGCCGTTTTTTCTAAATGCCAAACCCGGAACATAGGTGACGCAGAAGGGTGCCTTCTACTTGTGAACCAAATTTCAGCTTGATATCAGGTCGGGTCACGGAGCTATGACTTAAAATGTCAGTGCGCATACCCTATATCGCAATAGCCATAAAATGAAATTTTTTCAATGGAATGAATCCAAATGATTGAAAACGTTTACAGATAATAATAAATGCACACGAGATCATTCCAAGTGACCCCAAGGTCACTGGAGGTCATTTAAGGTGAAAGGTCACAAGTTGATCTGAGAAACGTGTGACCATGACAGGTTCCCCTTTTTCATGTCCCTGGCACCGCCTATGCTAACATTATACAAACACTGTAATGCGATTTGCATTTCTTTAGAATAACATGACTTGCAGAAGCCAAAAAATCGTTTTTGTATTTTTCGTCCATTCAGTTGTTGGAAAACTAATCCTCCTATTTTTGAAACCCTGTGAACGCCCATGAATTTTCTCAAAATTTCAGATTTGGACCCATAAAGCACCATAATCTCTCGATTCATGCCAGCTTCATTGAAATCGGCCGATAAACAACGGAGTTATAACAAGTCGAAAAATACCCTCCATTTTGACATTTTTGCCCCTCTGTTTCCACATATTTCAAAATTTTGAAAATTTATTTTTTATAAAAATGTACTTCACGTTACGGCAGATCGATTGCCGTTTGTTGCGGTAAAATCGGTCGAGTAGTTCCCGAGATCTCGGGGGGAATCCGCCCCCCCCCCTGCCGGGAATCGACCATACCGTCTAGCCCTCCGGGAATAGGGTTAAAGTTACGTCTGTTACTGAAAAAGCGTCACATTTTTCTGAAGGGGGGACACGCTCTACGAGTCCCTCACGAGCGCCTGGTCTGCAGATGGGGCACCAAACATATGAAGGACGCCTGATCTGTAAAGGGGCGTGGGAGGGGGTCTTTGTATAGCCTGAAAGGGATGCCTGCGTCTTAAACATGTCTGGTTTGTAGGGCGTTCCGTACGAGCGCCCGGCCTGTAGATGGGGGCACGAAACATCTGAGGGACGCCTGATGTGCACGGGGCGCCTCGCTTTCCAAGGGCGCCGAACCACCGAGGGGAGCCTGATCTGTACGGGGGACGCCTGGCCTGCAAGGGGCGGCTGTATTGTAGGCGTGTCTAGTCTTTGAGGTGTCCCGTACGGACGCCTGGTCTATGGAGGGGCGCCAAATATATCAGGGGTGGATGATGTGTACGGGGCACCTCGCACGGCAAGGGCACCGAGCCCTTGGGGCACCTAATCTCTGCGGGGGGCGCCTGGCCTGCAACGGACGCCTGCATCGTGGACGTATCTGGTCTCTGAGAGGCGCCAGATTCTTTAGAGGCGTCTCATCTGTACAAGAAGAGTGGCGCCTGGCCTGTACGGGGCGCCAGGGCATTTCAGAATTGCCTAGCCTGTACAAGAGCGCTTACCGGTAAGGGCGCCGTGTCCACAAGGAGTGGTTGATAAGTGTATGCGGAGGAGGCACCTGGAGGCTGATGGTTGCTTAAGAAAAGGCCTTCCCTCAGTAAGAAAAGAGGAAAAGAGAACTCCCCGGATTCAGTATTTGTTGGGGATCGCGTTGAAGAAATTTTTTGTTTCTCTTCCAAACCCTTGTTTGCCGTGGCGTAAAGGGGGCGCCTTCACCACGGTTCAAATAGTGGATGGCATGCCCCCGTCCCCGTCACCCCGGTAACTGCACCCATGATGTCTCCCGACACTAATCGGCTTGAGAAAGCTTTACCAGCATTAAGCCAAACCAAGTCAGACAGCCGGGTCGGGGCCGGGCGCGAACCCACCATGGGTCAAAGCATGGGGGCTGCGAAGGATTTTGCAAGTGCACATGTGCCGAAAACTAAGGGTCCGTGGCAAATAAGGACGTCAATTTCACAATGACAGAGACTCACGGACTCGATAATGCGAAGTGGCTATTTACGACGGAACTGGAATGGATATTTAAAAAATGGCAACCAAGCGGGCTTAGATTAACTCATGATGTATGGCCATCAGTCAACGGAGCGGAATATGCATACCCCGTCCATGTAAAAAAAAGTAAAGAGCGCGTGTTTTTTCGATGTTTCGCTTCATGAACCAGAAATCGGAATTCTGCGAAAAATACCGAACGTGCCATGCTTTACATCTGTGAAGCCGGTAACAAAGAACGTCATTCTTCCCTTTGACGTAACATGAAGTTTTCTCAAAGTTTGCCAGCACCTTCCCACTTTTCCCAAGCTTCCAAAAAGCGTGTCAGGCACCTTTTGTGCCGCCAAAGTGGTGCGCATGGTTAAAAACGGCCACTGTTTATCTGAACACATTCTATTTTGAACAAAAATGGCCTCTTTTTAAAGAAACTGGCCATTATTCGTATGTCCCGCTAAAAGGTCTCTAATGATGCTTAACAAACAAAAACGTTCTGATCAGTATATTTCACTTTTTCACAGCAGGTAGTCTCCCATGACGCACTTGCTTTCCATTGTCTGAGAGGAACCTGCTTCGGTGCGATGCTACCCTCATGATCGTGTTTATGCAGAGGGTTTCACACATAAGGCGAAATAATAGTTTTATTGGTCTACATCATTTTGAAACGGCAACAACAGTTCCTCAAAAAACAGCACAAGACGTTTTATGGTTAAGCATGTGGATCCAGGGCACCTGTGTATACATAATACGCTATACATTCAGATATACTCTGAATGTGTCCCATTATTTGGAAGAGCCAAACGCAACTAAACCTGCTTATAAACATCCCTTCAGCGAAGCTGGAGTGTTGAGAGACGCCAAACCTAGCGTAGCCTAAATTAACCACAATCGGCTCAGGTCTACTTAGTTGCGCAGTTTCAACACGAAACACAAAGGACCTTGCACCCAGCTACCGTATGGGTAGGTAAATGTGAATCTACACAGCAGCCAACCCATATCTACTAGCACTACTAAATACTGATTCGTGATGAGTTAGCAAAAAGGCCGGTTCGAGGCACATTGACCGAATGCCCTCACAGGCGAAGGGAGCCGAGCCGACGCACACAGTGCTCACGCGGTGCACGGGGGCGGTCCGACTTCTAGCGCATGGTGACCAGCTCCTCGGCCGAGGTCGGGTGGATGGCCACGCAATCGTCGAACTGCGCCTTGGTGGCGCCCATCTTCACGGCCACGGCGAAGCCCTGCAGCATCTCGTCGACCGCCTGGCCGACCATGTGCAGGCCGACGATGCGCTCCTCCGGCCCGGCGCACACCAGCTTCATGTGCGTCTTCACCTTGTGTTCGCTGAGCGCGTAGTAAAGCGGCGCGAACGTGCTCGAGTACACGCGCACCTCGCCGTCGCCGAAGCGCTCGCGCGCTTCGCGCTCGGTGATGCCGACGCTGGCGCTCGGCGGGTGCGAGAACACCACGGACGGGATGTTGTTGTAGTCGAGCTTCAGGTCCGGCTGGTTGTCGAAGAGCCGGTGCGCCAGGCGGCGGCCGGCGGCGATGGCGACGGGCGTCAGCAGAGCGCGGCCGCAGACGTCGCCCAGCGCGTACACCTGCCGGGCCGACGTGTTCTGGAAGGCGTCTACCTTGATGTGGCCACGCTCCAGCTCGACTCCAGCCTTGTCGAGGCCAAATTCGACGTTAGCGTCGCGTCCAATGGCGATCAGGAGGCAGTCGATGTTGGGGATGGAATGGCCATTCTTGGTGGTCACGGTAAGAGTACCCTGAGAGTCCTTGCTGGCAGAGACAATTCCATCATTCTTGAGGAGGTTGATGCCAATGTTCTCAAGCTCCTTGGTGATGGTATCACTGATCATGCTGTCAAAGGTGCGCAGTACCTTCTCATGACGAATCAACATTGACACATTTGAGCCCAGCGTTTGCAAAATTCCTGCCATCTCCACAGCAATGTATCCAGCACCCACAACAAAGGATCGCTTTGGCAGGTCTTCCAACTCAAAGAAACCATCACTGTTGATGGCAAACTCTGCACCAGGAATGGAAATGGTTGACGGTCTTCCTCCAGTAGCAATCAAGATGTGCTCACCCTCAAACTTCTGTCCATTCACTTCAACAGTTCTTTCACCAACAAATGTAGCCTTGCCCTTTATCAGCTCAACTTTTGACTTGTTCAGGTTGTTCTCATATATGCCATTTAGCTTTCTGATGTATGCATCTCTGCTCGATTTCACAGCAGGCCAGTTGAAAGGTGCTGGTGCCACATTAAAACCAAAATCCTTGTGGTACCGCAGGGCCTCAGCATGGGTTGCAGCATTGAACATTATTTTCTTGGGCACACATCCAACATTTACACATGTTCCTCCAAGAGCTGAGTTTTCAATCAAACCAACTTTCACACCAAACTCTGCGGCACGGCGTGCACTAGCGATCCCTCCGGATCCTCCACCAATCACCAAATAGTCAAACTTATGAACTGCAGGAGCCATGCTAGCCAATCCTCTTCCAACGTGCCTGGGTAATACACTGGCGATCATCCGCCGCGGCGGGCTTCAAACACAAGAATAAGCAATGAGCTGGCCCCAGCACCGCAGCACGACTCGCCTAATTGCGCTTGCAAAGACGCTTGACAACAGCGATACCTGCACGTCACGATGACTTTCTGCGGGCAACCTTGCTGAACCGCCTGAAGCCAGGCGTTGAACACTCTTCTGGCCTTGAGCTAGCAGATAAATTCATTGCGCGCCTACCTCGAAGCTTATGCGCCAAATAAACCAAGGTTTGTGTTCTTTGATAAAACACTGCTTTATTGATTGGCAATCTGTTCAGGATTGATCTTGAGCTCAAACAATGCTAGCGAGAACATTGAATAGATTGCATCAATAACAACAATTTAATGCGTTCCTTTCTTGAATCATGAAAAATCAGAATCCGATCTGAAAACTTTCCAATCCTCCTTTACGAGCCCAAGGTAACCAAAGAATGGGCCAGAATAGCGATAGAACCATAGTATAATTTCGAGGGTCACGTGCCCCCCAAGTTGCGAGGATTTTAAATGGGTTCCATGGATGTTGACTTGCGAGAATGAACTCCAAAACCTTATTTATCCCCCCCTCATTTTTGGAAAGTTACGTCCTTGGTCACGAAGTAAAAGAGGTGAAACTCAATGAACTTGTTTGAATTTTAGAGATCAACGTGGTTGGTGTGGCAGGTAGATCAGCTGAATACCATAACTAAAAGTTTTAATTAAGCGCACTTATACACAAGTTTGCGGAAATTTGGATGCTTTATATACATATGCAACAATCTCATGACCCTCTTCCCGAGGGAAGTTTCCATGTATTTTTCTTAAAAATAGCCAGTTTTCTGTTGCAGATTAATTTTTATTGCGCAATCAAATGTGGTTAGAACTCAGAATACATATATACATATGTATATAGATATATATACGTATACTGGCGTCATAAAACATACTTTGCAGCACTGTTCACTAAGAGCGATCGTCTCAAATTTGCACATCAACATGCCGCGCCTCTAACCGTCAGCGCGAAAGCGAGGGTGTTAGTCGCCGCCGTGGGAGGCAAAAGTGTTAGGTGTTCGAGCACGGATTTGTCATATAGTTTCCAAGCCGGCACGCGAATTTCAGTCGAAAGGTCGGTCATGGGTTGCAATTTTGCATCATGGTGTGAACACGAGCGATGTCTGTCTGCATGTCAACGACAAAATTAGATGAAGCAGTTTAATCCTCATTTGGAACGTTCCAATGAAAAACGTGCTTAGAACAGAGCCATAGTATAGCCTGAAGTCTTTGAAATCAGGCTGTAATATGCACGATGTCTCAAAGATCAACACATATGGAGGTTTAAAGCAGTGTATGGTTTTCTCATCTA
The DNA here is from genome assembly GCA_030062745.1 of Capitulum mitella. Classification (NCBI taxonomy): domain Eukaryota; kingdom Metazoa; phylum Arthropoda; class Thecostraca; order Pollicipedomorpha; family Pollicipedidae; genus Capitulum; species Capitulum mitella. The sequence goes on along the minus strand of CP099839.1, from coordinate 7,712,392 downwards.
TGTACCTGTCCTCTGTGACATGTCCTGTTTGCAGCTGTTTGTAGCTTCAGGAGCAGGTGCAGTTCACTGAATGCTTGCATGTACTGGCCTGTACATGCTTTTGTTGCAGGATATTGACAGAGGACTTCAAAATGAAGTTTTTAGACAGTCATATTTGCTGAGGCCTTTAGGCATTTTTCAGAACAATGTGATTAAAGATGACATCAGCAGCATTTTTGAGGCCATCCTAGTTTGTTTATGGAAAGTCATTTAAGGCAGAACATCACAGGGAGCTGCCAGGATTTTCTTAAGGGGTCCTGGATGTCATTGAGAACTGAGATAGGAATACTGCTTGCTAGAAAAATGATGTGAGATATGTTTCTCTAAGTAGACTCCTATTGGTAACCATTACATGTTCCCATGAATGGAGTGTGGCAAGACACCTTGCTGCATCCATGCTATTAAATAAAACAAAATAAATGTAGACCTAAGGAAGGGGCCAGGGGTCCCAGGTACCCCCTGGCTGTGCCAGTACATTCTTGTTGAACTCCACCACCATTCCACAATTTGTCAATTCACACCTAGAAAGCAGGGACAGAGGATACTGAGATGTGTTGCCCCATGCTAGGAATTTTCCCAGGATTCTCAGTTTATCAACAGAGGAATGCAGCTGCATTTCAAAACTCACTATTGGGTATGCCTGTATGCCATGTTGTCTGTATGCCATATATGTCTGTATGCCATGTATGTCTATGCCTTGTATGTCTGTATGCCATGTTGTTGATGAGATACTTTGTGTGGCTTCAGTTTTGCTCCATATGGGGGGGAGGAGCCAATGGAGGAATTGGCAAACAGAGCAGTTTCATCAACTGCTTCAGAATACAGAATCTCAAGTCACATGATTAGAAAGAGTACAAAAGATACAGCACTACAGATTTGTTCATTTGCCTGTGCAGTGAGTCCGATAGTAATGCATGTGCTTTTTGTATAAAACCCAGCCTGTTCTGCCAGAAACATTGTTCTCTTTCAGTAATGCCATGGAAAGCCCTGGGAAAAATCAGTAACAGCTTGACTCTATTTTCAGGACCTGGGTAAGATAAATCTTCTAAGAAGCTGATGTTTGAGACATGGTCAAGTGCTTGCTTGTGCATTAAAAAAAGGCAGTGCCTGCTTAAACTCAAAATCCCTGGTGAGTTTCACTGATCTCATTGAAATTCAAAAAGTGTTTAAAAGTTGTATGCCCCCAGAGATCCTGGACCAATGCATGGTTAGAAGTATCATGAAACCCCAATGCTTACTGCAAACACTGACCTGCAGCAGGTCTTGTGCATTGTTTGGTTGTACTGAATGTGCTTTGTTCCCTTTAACATCATGTACATTCTTTCAAGATCTTCAGTTGGATTAGGTTGTCCACAGGTCTAATTAAGCATGGACCCAGCAGCACCAGCACCTTGCTGTTTTGGTTCAAGTGTCAGGAGACAGTGCTGTTGCAGGAATAGCCAGTTGTATTCCATAGAGGGTGGTAGCAGCTTTCTGTCCTGCTGTAGTTATGTAAAGGCATGTGGGGGATTGCATGTGTGTGCCTGTGGTCTCCTCAGAGAAGGAAACTTGAAGGTTTTCCTTTAGTGGCATGGGGTGCCCTCCACTTCAAGTGTCATTGTCCTTTTGTCATGGGCAATGTTTTGCTACCACTAGCTTCCCAGCAGGTAGGTAGACATCTTATGCCAGTTGCACCTCACCTTTCCTGTGAACCTTATACTTGGTGCCTGTAGCCTAGATTGCATGGAAATTCCCAGAGTGTTATTTTACATAGTGCACAGTTCATGCATTGCACAGCAAAGGCCAATTTTCTGCAGTACCATTGATGTTTGGGAGCTTTGAAAGAAAAAAACAAGGCACAGCTGGCAACCACATTTTGAAAATGCAGGCTTTCTTCACTATTCATGCCTCCCAGAACCTGACTATGACAAAGAAAACTTTGGTTTTGGAGAAGATGTGGTGAGAGCAACATCATTGGAAAGCCTTTAGAAGTAACTGACATATTTGTCTTAAACTGAACTATGTTCTCAAACATTATGGGTTTAAATCAAGGATGTAGTTTCAGATAAACTTCAGTTTAGTCAAATGTGGGCAGCAGGCACATTTATAGTCATTCTGGGTCTGCAGTCCAATGGGTCTGTTTTGAGCCAAGAGCAGGCGTCTTTTTTTTCCTGAGAGGCAAAAATTCCATATTTTGTGTTCTTGCATGTTTGAGACTAGATTGCACTGTTTTCATCTGCATGCCTTTGTCTTTTGCCAGACATACAGTTACTGAATGTGAATGCAAAATGTGTTTCATATGTGAATTATTTCCATGAATTATATATCCCATGGATGGATTATCCTTGGATTATTCCTGTGCAGCTTGAATTGTTGAACAGCCTGCAGTGTGATAGGATAGCCTTGTTTTAAAAAAGTTGTGGGGATGCATGCAGTGAAATTGTACAATGTTCCTAGTGGTTAGCCCCTCCTTTGATGTAAATACTGAGATGTGCAGCAGGCCACATGAAGATCTACACGAACGTCGTATTGCATTCCATAGGCAAGCAAGTTTTTTAATATTTTGTCAGAATGTGAAGCTCTGCTTGTGAAGCTTGTGAAGCTTGTGAAGCTTTGTGAGTGTCGGACAAATCCATATTTCATCAGGGTTCGATTTCGGGCGTACTGAACGTGACAAACCCCATGTCTGGGCAGTGATCTGTTGTACATTCTCTGGCAGTATGTCTGACTGGCTGGACGTCGTCTGCTCGTGTTACAGGTGCGGGAACCAGTGGGGCGCGGCGCTGCACGTGGCGGCGTTAGGTGCTGTCCGACACCCTGTGACGGGCGAGCCCGGCCAGGAGGGGCGGCCTGCCCCGCCCCCGCCCCCGCCCCCGCCCCCGGGACCGCGTCCCAGGTGAGACCGGACCGCCTGCCGGGCGGCCATGCCTTCGGGGCTCAGCCGGGGAGGCCGACACGACACTGAATCCAGTCCGCTGACTCGGCGCTGTAGCCGGTGTGAGATTTTGCGATACCGTACGAGCGCAGCGATTGTTTTGTGTTGCGAAAACTCAACAGCACCATCCAATGACGACTTGTTTGTACGTTTACATCAGAGGTACGGCACATCAGAGGGTTTTTTGGCTAGCGTTGTTTGTGGGATGCTGACAGTTGGAAAGCATTGCGGTGACCGAAGCCGGGAGCACTGCACTCTGATCCCACCGTTAAACAGGTCACGCATCGTCAACAAATTCATTGTCGCGCGCCGTCACACAGGCCCGTAAGGCCCGTAATCACCGCATTTGTGCGCTGTGCCATTGCCATGCGCCATTGCTTTTATGATCACCCACCCAATGATGCGGGACAGACAATGGCCAAAGCCATCTATCACTATGTGATGTAGTAGCCAAATCACTATTGTAATTTGCGTATCGTCCTTAGACTTTGCCGCGAGACGCGAGTTTGCCGTATCGCCACCGTTCAGCCGCCGGCGGCATTCGGTTGGCGCCTGACGTCGGGGGCGTGGCGGGGTCGTCAGCTGTTGGTCTGCTGTGCCTCGGGCCGTGGGGAGGGGGGGGGGGCTGCGGAACGGCTGCGCCTGTGGCCGGGGGTCGTTGGTCGTCAGTCGGCTAGTCGGCTCCGTCCTTGTTCGGGTGGGGCTGTGGCGGTCCGTTGGCCGGCTGGATCTGCTGCTGTGGATGGGTGGGTCAGGCCGTTGGCGTGCTGGGTCGGCTGCTGCTGTGGATGGGTGGGTCGGCTGCCGCTGTGGGTGGGTGGGTCAGGCTGTTGGCGTACTGGGTCGGCTGCTGCTGTGGATGGGTGGTCAGGCCGTTGGCGTGCTGGGTCGGCTGCTGTTGTGGATGGGTGGGTCAGGCCGTTGGCGTGCTGGGTCGGCTGCTGCTGTGGATAGGTGGGTCAGGCTGTTGGCGAGCTGGGTCGGCTGCTGTTGTGGATGGGTGGGTCAGGCCGTTGGCGTGGTGGGTCGGCTGCCGCTGTGGATGGGTGGTCAGGCTGTTGGCGTGCTAGGTCGGCTGCCGCTGTGGATGGGTGGGTCAGGCCGTTGTCTGTCTGGGTAGGCTGCCGCTGTGGCCGGGTGGAGCGGGTTACAGGCGGGACAGGCCGTTCCTGCCTGATTGAGCGGTGGCCTCGCCTCCCCGGATGTGGTGGCTGGCGGCGGCGAATGTGCTGCCGGTCGGACGCGCCCGCGGAATTCGGCCATCATGCCGCCGAGCGTTGACGTTTCTCTAGTGAAGGGAGGACTGAACACACTTCACTCTGTTGAAATGGATAAAAATGGAGACCCATCTTTGAAAATTTGTGGATAAAAAAATGATAGCATATGTGTAAAAATCAAGCTTGTATCATACCTCAAGTGGAGATAACACTGGATTTTGGTTTCGGAACATGGATCATTCAGTGCAATGAGCAGTAACAAAAACAGTTTGATGACGTACCTGGTAGCTTGTGTTGCACCGCCACCAGTGAACATCACTGACTAATCCGTCGCCGCCGCCGGGCCACACCGGAGACATGCTGGTTTGCCGGCCGGGAGGACGATGCTGGTAAATAAAAATTTTGGGTTTGGGTTTGGTTTAAGGTTTAGTTAAAACTGAAGTGGTGGGCCGATCGCTGTCAGGTGTCTCTTCCCCGTCAGTCCGATGGTGCGTGTCAAAGAGGATTCACGTCCCTGCCGCCTGCTGCTGCTCACTTCGGTGACTGTCGCCGGTGTCCACAACATGGAAGCTGTCGTGCTGTCCCTACTGGCTCCCTCGCACGTCGTCAGCACGCCGACGCATTTTCACGAGCTGGTCCGACGGTCGCTCCACGTCTGCCCCCACTTCCCACTCCGTCTCCGGATCATCCCCCCCCCCGGCTCTATCTCTGCCTCCCACTCCCCGCTGACGGTCCGCTCTGGCCGCCAGCAACGGCGCCGCCGGCATGGACAACCGTCACGACTCGGCGGCGGCGCCGTCGCCGCTGATCGGCGCCAAGAGCTCGCTGTCCACCTCGCTGCGGTCGGCGGACGGCGGCGGTGGCGGCGGCGGCGGCGCGACGCTGACGCCCTCCTCGGACGGCAGCGCGCTCGACATGCTGGACAGCCGCGAGAAGGGCTCCCTGGAGGCGGACGGCAGCGGCGACAAGGAGACGGCCGCCCTCCTGCTGTCGGCCACCAGCGACGACATGTTCTCGGTGGGTGCGGCCGCACGCCTCCGCGCGCCGGCGTGAAGGCGTGGAGATGGCGCGAGGCCTTGGGAACTGTAGGCGCCGCCGTGGGTTTCAAATGTGAGGCGGGCGGTTGAGTTGGAAACGAGAATCGGGCGCCCTAGTGGGAATTCGTATTCAGGCTCGTGAGTTGACACCGTGGGGAACCCGTGGGTTTGAAAGGGCTTTGGCGGTTGGACGCTCCTTTTCTTCCATTCTGCGCTTCGGTCCGCGCTCCAGTTAATTACTTTCGGTTAATGAGTGAGGTCAATGGCGTGGATTCGCAAGATCGAACCGTTTGTTGGTGGTAACTTGGCAGTCGGTGACCAGTCTCCGCGAAAAAAACTGGACGGTCAATGTGATGCCGTTTTGTCTTTGGATAAAATGTGACAGTATCTGTCACTCTACGTGTCAGATGTATGTTGTACCGATCTTTGCGTGCGAGGCTTAGGTTTTGACCTCGTTTTGTCTCCCTGTCTAGATGAGCGGGGACATGGACAGTCTTATCTTCAAGGAGGCCTTGGCGCTTGCCGAGGAGTTTGCAACGCTGGCAAGGGAAGCAGGTGTGCCCCAGCCAGGGTTTTTGAGTTTGGACATCACTCCCGTGTGGATGGTTAACGTGCAATGACATTCTTTTTAAGGCTGATATCTGCAAACACTTTACGAAACAGTATACTTGTAAAAGTAAATTTTAGTCTTGCAGTGTTTATAACTTTTCTTGAGCCAATGACAGCGTTTGACGGAGTGTTTTTACCTGGGATGCCGCTCGGGCCGGTACGGGCACTGAGCCGCCTGCTGCCCGCCCGCCAGACGAGGAGCCGCCGGCCGATTCGCCGGCGATGACCGCCAGCTGGCTGCGTGTGTCGGGCGGCCCCGGCCAGCTGCCCAGCATGCTCGCCTCCGGTCCGGCGGCCGACGCGGCGCCTGCGGACCCCGAACCGCCGCCGCCGCCGGCCGCCGAGCGACGGTGCCGGGCGCCGGCCGCCGCCGAGCCGGGCCTCTCGCCCGCCTACGTGGCCCTCTGCGAGAAGGCGTCGGCCGAGCTGCGCCAGCTCGAGCTGCAGACGCAGGAGGAGTACGAGAACCTGCAGTTCGAGGCGATGGAGCGCTCGCTGTCGGCGGCGCCGCCGGACGACGGCCGCCGCCGCCGCACGCCGCAGCTGACACCGTGGGACGCCGACGCCGGCCGGCCCGCCTCCGGCACGTTCAGGGTGGCCAAGAGCCGACACGGCACGTACCGCGTGCCGCGCGCGGAGGCGTCGCCGCGCGGCCGGCCGCCGGAGTCGCCCGAGCCGCCGGCCGCGGCGGACCTCCGCCACCGGCGGCCGACGCCGGCTCGGCCGGGCCGCGCCGCGCTCAACAGGACGTTCGGCCGCGACGCTCGCCTGGACCGCACCTACGACGCCGGCGAGGGGGAGGACGAGCCCGACTGGCACGACGCGCTCGACTCGGCCTTCGCCGGCCGCGGCGTGGACGGCGCAGACCGCTGGGGAGGGAGCGAGGCCGGCCGGCCGCGGGACCGTATGTCGCGCGGCGCCGGCAGCGCGGCCAATCAGACGTTCGACGCGGATATTCCCTCGGGCAGGACCAGCGGCGCCTGCACGCAGCTGAACCAGACGTTCGAGGCCGAGATCCCGCTGAACCGGACGTACGACACTGAGGCGCCAGATGTGTCGGCTGCTACCAATGATCTGAACCGAACGTACGACACGGAAGCTTCCTTTAGCCAAGCACGCGACAAGAAATTGTCAATGGGAAAAGGGCGTGGGACGAAACGGGGTCGAATTCAGGAGCGCGAGGCCTGTCTGAGTGGAAACGAAAACGCTGATGCCCTTGTAAATTCGGCGCGTGACGCGGCAGCTGCGTTTAATCGAACACGCGACGTCGAATCTCCCTTGAACCGAAGACGAGAGTCGAAACCAAACCGAACGTACGACACCGAATTTCTGTTTGATCGCGCGCGCGAAGCCGAAGCCCTTCTGAACCAAACTGGCGAGATTGATACCCATGTAAGTCAACCACGCAAGCCTGAAGCTCTCCTGAACCGGAGCCGCAAAGCCGAAGCTCCGTTGCGCCAGACGCGCGAGGCGGAGTCCCCCCTGAACCGGACTTTCGACGCTGCCGGGCCCGGCGAGTCGGCGGACCCGCTCAACGAGACGTTCGACCTGGCGGCGCGGCCGCAGCGGCGGCTGACTGCTCCCGCCCGGCCGGGCCGCGCCGGCCGCCCGGACTCGCCGCTCAACAGGGCGTTCGAGGACGACTCGTGCGAGCCGACGCCGGCGCGGGAGGCGCGCGCCGTCTGGGGCGACGCGGCCGCCGCCGAGTCGCCGGCTGTCCCGGACCGTCGGCGCCGGACTGCGGACTTGAGACCGGCGGCCGCCGCTGGAGAGGTGAGAGCCGGAGACGCGTGCTGCCGCGGCCTGGTGTCGTGGGGCGGAACCTCCCTCCCCCGTCACCGTATGGTCCCCACCGCACCCCGCCCCCCTTGGGGAGGGGGAAACCATATTACCTGGTAGTAATTGGTAATGGAAGTTTGTTACAGGGTCGTTGTCGTCGTTGCGCTTGGTTCACGAATATCAGCGTTGTTCTGAGTGTTTTTTTCTGTTACTGTACTTTGTTGTCTGTTTGTGTTGCGCCGTGGTGTCGGCGTTTGCCGGGCAGTCTGTGTGACCGTCACGTGACCGTGCCGCTGACGGACGTGCTCGGCTGCCGCAGGAGGAACCGGAGCCGGCCGACGCCGGCGGCGAGCCGGCCCGCTCGCCGGTGCCGCGGCCTGGCTCGGCCGGCACCGACGGCAGCCGCTCGTCGGAGGGCGACGCGGCAGCCTCGGCCGCCGCCCGGCTGCGGCGGCGCCTGGCCGGGCCCGTGACGTCGACGCCGCGCCGCTCGGCCGGCAGTCCTGGCAGCAGCGTCGGCCTGACGCCGATCGGCCGGGCCGGCCGCGCCGCCAGCCCGGGCAGCCCGCCGGAGCGGCCCGAGCCGCGGCCCGGCCCCGTGGGAGCGCAGCGGCAGGAGGCGGCTCCGGGCGGCGAGCAGTCGGGCGCCGGCGGCCCGCCGCGGCCGGCCGAGGCGCAGGACGCGCTGCGGCCTCGCCTCAACGGTCTGATCCGGCCCGCGCTGGCCGGCCCCGGCCCGCAGACGCGCCTCAACGGCCTGGTGCGGCCGGCCGAGGTGCACCCGCTGCCCAACGGCGTCGTCCGGCCGTACGGCGTCGCCGGCGTCGGCCGGGGCGCGATCAGCAACGGCCTGGTCCGGCCTGCCCGGCCGTCCGCCGCCGCCCAGCCCCGGCCGGCTGGTCCGGGCGGCTCGGGCCTGGCGCGTCCGGCGGCGCCTCCCACGTCCCGCGCTGCCCCGTCGGGGCTCCCGCAGCCCGGGACCGCGTCTGGGCTCCCGCAGCCCGGAGCCCTGTCTGGGCTCCCGCAGCCCGGGGCCATGTCTGGGCTCCCGCAGCCCGGGACCGCGTCTGGACTCCCGCAGCCCGGAGCCACCGGACTCCCGCGGCCGGGATCGTCCGGGACTGGCGCAGCCGGGAGGCGTCCAGACTCTCGCTGGCGGCCGGGTCGCGAGTGCCGCCGCCAGGATTGCCCGGCCCGGCCCAGGCCAGGGCGTCCGGCCTCCGCCAGCCGGCGGCTGCGCTGCGGCCGCCCGCCGCGCCCGGTCTGCGGGCGCCGGCCGGCTCCGGTCTGCGCCGGCCGCCGGCGGGCGCCGTGGCGCGGCCGCAGACACGCGGCGGCGGCGCCACAGCCGCCCCCGCTGCCGCCGCCGTCCCTGCCGGATACGCTGTGCCAAAGGAAGTCGGAGGACGACCGTCGACGGGGGACAGGTGAGGGATGCGTTGTCTTGTGGTGCCACTGTCACTGCTGTGGCAGGTGTCCCGGAAACTGGATATTGTTCTTTGTGGTGGTTTTGATGGCGACATGGCAACCAGTTATTACAGAACACACAGGCCATCAAAAGAACCTGTTGTTTTGCCCGTCAGCCATTTGGTGTTCTAAACATGCGGTAAATCGAAGTGAAACTGGGAATTGCTTTTGTGTTTTGTGCACGATTGTGAAGAAATCGTTTTGCTCTAAACATGCGGTAAATCGAAGTGAAACTGGGAATTGCTTTTGTGTTTTGTGCACGATTGTGAAGAAATCGTTTTGCTTTGTCTGCCTTGCTTTGTGCGGCAGATCCTGCCAGGCTGTCTACTCCGCGTCCCAGTGACCGTTGAACCCCTTGATGAATCAGCATTCTGGGTCCGCAGCTCCGAGGGGTCCAGGCCGTCCGCCGGCCGGCCGTCCGGTCTGCCCTCTGCCCGGACCTCTGGACTGCCCACTGCTCGACCCTCGGCGCTGCCCACCACGCGCGGCTCACTGCTGCCCGAGCCGGCCTCGCGGATCGCCGGCCCGTATGGTGAGTGGGAACTGCACTGGCATTTCCCGGTGTAAGCGGTTCTTGGACAACTTCACGTGTTGAACTTTCTTCACGTGTTGAAGCTTTTCCGTACTTACTGTTCTGGGCCGATTTGTTGGAATTTATTATCCGGGGGAGAGAGAGAGAGAGAGAGAGAGAGAGAGAGAGAGAGAGAGAGAGAGAGAGAGAGAGAGAGAGAGAGAGAGAGAGAGAGAGAGAGAGAGAGAGAGAGAGAGAGAGAGAGAGAGAGGGGGAGGGGGAGTGAGTGAGTGAGTGAGAGAGTGAGTGAGCAAGCGAGCGCTTTCGGCCTGCCACTGGTATGTCAGAAACTATTTATCCAATTTCGCTTCAAAGTGTCTGAAACAGGTTACTGATATTGTCTCTACAGTAATGCATGGGAAAAATCCAAAAAGCGTTCATTGCGGTGTTGTAAGTTGGATGGGGGTTAGGGGGAACGATACAGGTTTATTTACCGCGCTTGAACTGCATTGCATCACGTGACTGATGTTCATATGGCGGTAGATGCGACGTGTGGCTTCTAAATCCATTTTCGTGCTGATTTGGTAGTTATAAATAGATGTGGCCGATAGATATCTCCTGGTGAATTATAGTTGTCTTTTTCTGTTCCGAAATAATCAAAATGTCAATAGGGTGGCATTTTGCCTGGTATACTTCACGTGATATGCATGCTACTATGGTTTTGAAATGCTGATGGCATTTTTTGTGCCCGCGTGGTATTCTCGTGGTTCGCCCGTGAAATCGTACAGTGCCCTTGGAGCTGTTCCACGCGCCACAAAACCGTCACGACAGACGTTTGCTGGAATTGTCAGAGGAGTTGTCAAACAAGGAACTACTGATTACATCCATTCCTGATGTGCCAAAAAAACTTGTTTTTGCTTAAGTAAAAGCTGTCCCTGTTCTTGCCGCCTTTTGCTCACCGAATTCACCCTTGTCACCAGTCACCCCTGACCCATTTTTCAGAAAGAATGACGTCAACAGTTAGGTTTCACAACTTCGGTAGTCTGATTAAAACACTGGAAAAATATACCTGGGCTTTTTTGTGCGGCGTACAAAATTGCAATAAATAGCGAAATCTTTTGACTCCAGATTCTTCTCTTGCAAGACCTTTTCAGTTCAAATGGATACCATAAGCGAAACAAATTGCATAAAATTTTGTACACGCCCGTTTTTGGGTGAAAACTGAGACATTATCCGTAATGTTGTCTCTATTTGGTCACCTTCGACAGCACAGGACGTTACGAACCCCTCCAGTCATTTTTAACTCTGACGTGATAGAGCGACGAAACAAAAACGAGCATGTGTTTTGGTCTTTTACAGAGTGTCAAGCTGTCCTCTGTTTCCTATATTTCCGTCAATTCTGGCACCGTCCTATAAAGCAGATATTTTCCTTTGCAATCCTATAATTCCGATATTTTTGGGCCATGTTGAGATGTCTGTTTTGCAATACAACAATATTTTACAATACAACACGCCAGAAATGTCTTCATGGAGACAAGCAACCACAAAGAGACGTAAACTTGTATTCAGCTCATGGCTTACTAGCTGCTTTGCAGGAAAAGGCAGTCTATTCTATGGATGGCGTTTTGAAACCACAGTGTATTTTGGTTCCACCTTTATTCTTCACATTGGAGTCGGCTGAGGTTTGGGAATGGAACTAAGAATGTTTTCTTCCATGTGCCTTTTTTGCAATTTCCGTGTGTGTTCGGTGCTGTCTGATGGTAAGCGTATGGATATTTTGTGCCCGTATGCTGCGTAGGATTAGTTCTTATATTTCAAGAAATGAACAGTTGCGATGACATTGTGACAACACATCCTAATGTACATAATATTTACTGTAATATCATTGTAAGTTGACTGCAATGGTGTGCTTCATTACTCGTCAGTAATCAAGGTGAAATTTCTCTTTTTGCGCTATTTTACAAAAGAGAACTGCCTTGTTAACAAAGAGCTTCACATCAAGATCTGGATGATAACCTGTGTGTGACATACATGGAGATCCCACCAGCTGTCACAATAAATTTGTAGTGTTGCAAATTTTCCCTTGCATGGATAATATGCAGATGTGTTTGATTGTTTTAGGTTATCCCAATCTCGACTGCGGACTATCTGAGCGGAACGCGTACTCCTTGGGCTTGTAGCTAATCTGTGATACCACCACTTCTGGCTGGAATTGCAGCAGTCAGCCTACAGTTTCATCAAGATGACCATCCTATGCCGAAAAGCGTTCAGCAGTCCGTTTTCCGCTGTCCTGTGTTACCACGCACTACCTACCTTAACCAGGACAAGGTTGTTTTGAGCCAGTTGTTTGGCCCACTGTGACTGAGACCTTGACCCTCGCCCGACCTCACCATTATGCCACCCGCCTTGGTGCGGGGAGGGGGGTGCAGCCCTCGCAGCCGTTTCAGTACCAGGCGTGCTAAAGCGCCGGAAAGACCGACTTGTAAGGCGTCGCGAAGTCTCGCGATTGGTACCCTTTCCGCTGAGGTTCACTCTCGTTGACCACGGGTCAATGGTTGACCTTCCAGGCCAGCTCAAGGGTCAGATTTTTCGTATTTTTCCAACTTTATTGGTTTCGAGCCTTATTTACGTAACTTTTTCCTATATCATATGAGCATGAAACACACACCATCTTGTTTGTCACCCAGCTGCGGGTTTAACAATATCCCACGCGATGCCTGTAACATGAATAGATTCGTGACCAGGTCAGGTCGGTTCAGCGAAGTCTTATAGAGGGTCTTCTTTTGGCGGCCTTAAAAGTCCATCTTGGGGCCGTTAGATAAAGATGTAGGTTGAATTCGACTTCATGCCCAGGACACACGCCGTAAACATTTTGGTTGACCTCGACCACAGTGACCCGACATGCCCTCGACCTGGTGTTAATAGCCTGGGATGACTTTGACGTTGTTTTGAGTGGCGTCGGCAAAGACATCGGGAAAAAGTACAGAGCACTGCGGAACAGTCATAACTGACACAGACTCGTTGTAAAGAAGTATCTACGGGTCAGGGATGTGATCGGACCTCGGAAGATTTTTTGCGCCAAAAGACGCGAAATGAATGCCCGCTGGGCTATGCAAAATTTGGAGCTGCATGCTGTCGTTATTTTCTTAAGGCCTTGGAGAATCTTGGGGTTTGTAACCTCATCCCCTGCCCCCTCCACTGGCAGTGATACGTAAAATGATCGAATGCAATTATGGGTGTTACAAATTACCACAGCGCAGAAAAAAATTTGCAGGGGGTTAATATCGGGGGAGGAGGGCTTCCAGTTTGCCTTTGCCATTGCTACCAAAGAATCATCTTTGCGCCATTAGCGTCTTGTGTATCGAGGTAACCGTTGCAGTATTCCTGGAAGGGTTTTGTTGCAGTGATAAAGTACTTTTGTGGTAAACCGGAAATTGTCTTCCACCCCGCAGTATGGTAATGCATCGTTTGACGAATGATACAGTTGTGAGAGCAGTGGGCTGTGAATGGATATGTGACTATGGTTGTTATTGAGTTTCGCAATTGTCATTGATTTGCTGAAGAAAACACATGTCAGATGAGTACCTGCAATCATTTCCTGTCCCGGTCATCCGGTGTTGTGGCTATCAGCTCTGGATCCTGTCTTCAAGTGCTCCTCATTCGAACTGGAAATCCTGTACAGCATTAGACCTGGTAATGCACACTCACTCCTAAGCAGTAGAAATCTGTACTGCCGAAAGTCTGCAACCATGCATTGGATGTTACGGCTCGACTTAGTATAGGTACTTATCTGGATGCTTTCTCATCACCTGAACTCGCCACATCCACGAAAACATTCCGAATGCAACGTTTTACCGGGATTAAGTTGCCGGTACTGAATCATGTCCTATACTGGCCCTATATTTTGAGTAAAAATCCTATTGTTGCCCTTTATTTTCGTAAAATTCGTCCTATAAAAGTCCCATATTTTCACAGATTGGCGCTTCAGTTCAGTTCAGTTTATTTCTTGAGATATTCCAGATACAATACGGTTGTTCTCTGCCCTGTGGCCTACAGAATATAACGTTAGAGCTTGATGAGGGACCTAAATCATGCACTCAGTATCGGACACAAGAAACGTACACGATCACACGGGGAAAGCTGGGGCAGTGGTTGGAGTCCCCGCGAGCTGAGTGACCGCTCAGTCTTCGCTGAGCGGTCGCTCGCCGTGACCGCTCAGCGAAGACTGCGAACAAACGCTTGACACCCTGCGTTTAACCGCACAATGATATCCTGTTTGATTTACTTAGGTCACGGTGACCTCAAAGGGGATCATGTCGGAGGTTTCTGGTGTCACCGGATGTTATGGATCGTAACTTATGGGGCGCTTTTAAGGCGCCCAGACCGGCTTCTTAGAAGAGAGGACTCAAAGTAGTGTGTGTGTGCCAGTAAGCGTTTCCGATTGCACAGTGACCCCCCTGAAGTCGATGAAAGGCCAGTAAAGGTCATCGACTTCAATTCGTTATTTGACTGGATGATCTAGACGCCACTAAAGGCTGCCGTGTGGAGATCACCGACACTTTGGTGGGCATCCATACATAAGATTTAGTAAGACTGAGTACCCAAAAGCACTGAAAACGATTGCTGTCCGATAAAAGCCGTCGCCTTAAGGTTATTTCTCCATGACATGCCCTCGGAAATGACTTCTTAGAGAAATAAGTCAGTGAACTTTTAAGCTTCCTCACATTTTCCGACAGTATGTAAAAATGCCCAAACTGAACTCTGCAGAATTTCAGAGCGATTGGAGCAGTCGTTCTTGGGCAACTTGCAAAACCCTCAGGAGTGTTGCACTCTCTCCCCTGTACTTGCGAGGGTTAATACGTGCATGGCATGACGTTCATTCTAATTTCCGTTAGATGTTGATTCGTGGGATTGTATATTGTCCGTGACTGGTCATCTTCGCCACGTTTGCTCGTAGTGTGCATCTCCGTGGCTCAGCAGTGGTGTTTTCCCAGGTGCCGGAAGAGCACGGACCGCCGGACAGCTTCGTTCCAGGGTGAGTTGTCACCAGCTCTGATGGCAGAGGTTGGTTTTGCTCATGGTAGCGCATTGACCTTGTCGTTTGACACACATGCCATTTGGTCGTGGTGCCATGACGATCTCAACATATTGGGGAAAGATCGTGTTGTCGTGAAATCCGAGCATTTCCTGCTCACGTTTTCGGTCTCTTGTTTCAGTTCGGTACGTGCGCCGTGACGTGTTGTGAGGAACTCACTCGGGTCTCCCGCCTGGCGTTGCAGGGGCGCCCCGGTGGACAGCTGTAGAGGACCAACCGGTACCTCTACGGCCGGTAGCCGGCAGCCGCGGAGGTCCGGTACCATTGGCCAGTACCCGGCAGCTGCAGAGGTCCGGTACCACTGGTCGGTACCCGGCAGCTGCAGAGGCCCGGTACCACTGGCCGGTACCCGGCAGCTGCAGAGGTCCGGCACCACCGTGGCCGGTATCCGGCAGCTGCAGACGTCCAGTACCACTGTGACCGGCAGCTGTAGAGGTACGGTACCAGTCTGGTCGGTACCCGGCAGCTGCAAATGTCCGGTACCACTGTGGCCAATACCCGGCAGCTGTAGAGGTCCGGTACCACCGTGGCCGGTATCCGGCAGCTCTAGATGTCTGGCACCACGGTGACCGGCAAGCGGTCCGGTACCACTGCGGCCGGTGTCCGGCAGCTGCAGAGGTCCGGCACCACCGTGGCCGGTACCCAGCAGCTGTAGAGATCCAGTACCACTGTGGCCGGTACCCGGCAGCTGTGGAGGTCCGGTACCACCGTGGCCGGTACCCGGCAGCTGTGGGGCGCCGGCCCCTCTCTGGGTAATGCCCGGCAGCAGCGCATGGTTGGCTCGTCTGTAACTTGCGAGGAAGTCGGAGAGCCGGCCCCTCCGTGGCCGGTAACACGCAGCTGCAGGAGGCAGGCGCTTCTGTGACCGGGCGGCAGCTTCAGACGACCAGAGCTTCTGCGGCCGGTGGTCGGCGCCGCCGGTGTCGGGCGCGCGCGCGGTGCCACCTGGCGGCAGGCTGTTTGACGCGCTTCGACCGGTTGCGTCGGCGTCGGCGCCGATGGTCGGAGCAGTTCGTCTGGCGCGACCCAGCTGGCGAATCCGCTGATTTTGTGAGATATTTTACGCACGCCGTGCGGGTCCATGCATGCACCCGTTTAATTGCCTTTACTTCCTGGCGTGTTTGGTGGTGTCCGGGTGAATTCCTGCAGTAACCTCCACGCTTAGAGCGCAGCTGTGATTGTACGCGGCGCCGGTGGCCCGGCAGGTTTTGTTTTGTCGCCGATTGGAAGGGACGGTCGCCGTTATTCTGTACGCTTATATGCCGTTCGTCTTGGTGCGCGCCAGTTGCAGTCAATATATATGATTTCACTGTTCGTGTGTTTGCGAAGGCGGTTTTCGGAGCAGGCTTGGACGCGAAGGGACGCTGACAGTTGGTGGCGCCGATAAATAACCCAATAACCGACCATTTCCGGACGCTGACTGAGAGGCGGTCGTTCGGGCCCGGCCGAACAACCAAAGAACCACGCTGCTGCCGCGGACCCCACTTTGGGAACCGCCCATGGTTACGAGGTGGCCGCTGAGCTGAAGCGGAACGTGAAAGCACTGGGCGGCCCGTGGTTAGTGGGACAGACCTTCACAGGCGCCGTGTCGTGTACTTTTGAATGTATGAAGGGAGCCCTGCCAGTAATGGATCTGTTCCCCAATCGCTGCATATTTGAGTACAGGAACCTTGGGAGTGGGCCCACCTCGTGGTTTTACGGCATTGTTCTAGGACATCTCACGTGTTGCTCCGCTTCTAACTTCTTTGCGCCGATTAGCGGATTTCGCGCCCCACCGCAACTGTTCGAAAATCCGCCACGCGCAGCATCAACCTTCGCCTGGTCAGACGTTCAGCCGCATTAGGCGACAGGCCGCGAATGACGAAACGGACGGTGTTTGTCGTAAACTGCGCGTTTCGACGTCGGCACCGGAGTCGCAAATTATTGATTTTCCGTTGCGGCGGCCGCGGACCGCACTGGTTACTAGGCACGCGGAAACGCAGGTTTGCTTGGCGGTCTCTGAGCCGCCTACTGTTTGTAGGCTGAACATCGGCTGCCTGCATCGGGCCCACCCGCGCCCGATGACGCGCATCGTTGCGACTCGATGCCGGTCCGATGCCGGTCCGATCCGTGAAATCTGAGCTCACCGGTCGGAGCGCCCAGTTCCCACCGCGCCTGTGTTGATCCAGGACGGGCATGTCAGCCGAGTTGCCCAAGGCATTCCGTAAAAAAACAGAAGAACTTAGAGTCATTTATTTTCTTTTACCCAAAGCGAACATTATAAATGGCCGGGGTAAACACATCATTCTATGAACGCCAAGTGGCCAAATACTTTAGTATAAATCCTACAAATGCTACAGTGGCAAGGGTACAAGCGTGGCAAGCTTCACATCCACTATGCAGTCAGACAAAAACTGGCACAAAACGCCCCCGCAGGCGCACCACCACCGCGTTACCTCGAGTGGCGTTGCCCATTCGCGCCAAAGAAACGCGCAAGCGGTTACTTCGCCTCCAAATCAGACCGTGTTACTTGTCTTCGGGGCTAACGATACTCTGCTCTGAACAATAACGTCTGGAAGAAACTGAAAGTTTGATCTTGACCCTCAATGGCCGAATGCTAATGTGGAAATTCTGCACATGGTATAAAGGCGAAATTTCACGCAAGGTCATGCTAACGCTGTGCCTGGTAAGCAGGCAAACAGTGACGCAAAGCGAGCCGGCAGAAAGACCCAGCGCGGCCAGCCGCCTCCTCCGCCCGCGCGAAGCGTGCGCCCAGGTGACTGTTTCACGGGCTGCCTCTTGGTCCTCGAAGTCCAAGCAGTACGCACGGACTATGGGATGAGTGGACCAGCCAGTGGCATGTTTGGTGTTTTTAGCTACCTGTACTCTCGAATTCAGCGCCTACGCGCTCAGCTGCTGGCTCAGTTTCCGCAGTTGTCGCAACGTGAAGTCTGGGCAAACGCGGCTGTGCTCAAATGCCACTTTCGTCGGTTTTTCGAGGGACTAGAACAGTAATTCATCAAGCGTGCTTAGGTATAATTATGCTGCCAAGCTATCTTGAACACTCCCATCCGCCAAAGCGTTTGGAAAATGCGGGAATAAAACATTTTCGACTATCCTTCCATTTTCCGAACCCATGTTTTTCGTACTGGATGGTTGATTGATAATCGACCGCCTGGGACCATTATTACTTAACAAACATCACCATTTAGTACATAATTCGCAGAACAAACTGATATTAACATACGGCATGACCCGCAATAGACACCAGGTGCCCCGAATATGTCAACGTCTTAAAATATCACCGAATAAGCTCCCTTAATGTAATCCGTACTGTTACTGTCCTATCGAGTAGAGCATTCCACCGTCCGCCCCGGCAGTAAGACTTTACTTTCCGCCACCGCTGAACGCGCTGCTGACAGCGTCGGCCGCACCCTTCGCGGCGTCGGCCACCGCTTTGCCGGCGGCCATCGCCGCGTCGGCCACCTTTTCGCCGGCAGTTTTCGCAGCATCCGCCGTGCTCTCGCCGGCGCTCTTCGCGGCGTCGGCCGTCTTTTCGCCCGCGCTCTGCGCAGTGTCGGACGTGGTGTCGCCGGCACTTTTCCTGGCGTCGGCTGCCTTTTCGCTGACACTCTCCCTGGCGTCGGCTGCCTTTTCGCTGGCCCTTTCCTTGGCGTCCCTGGCCGCGTCTGGGACGGCGCCTGCCACGTCCTTCACGTCTTCCTTGGCCTCCTTGGCTGCCGACGACACGTCGCCGGCAACCTCCTTCGCGTTGTCTGCCACGTTGCCGGCGGCGCTCGAGGTTTTCTCACTGAAACGCTCCATTTCTGGCAGCGGCTGGTTTTAAAGATCCTTTCAGCTTCCACGGATGCCTAGAAGAATCGCTGGGAACAGTCTCCCTTCTGTCGTATCTGGGGAGAGACGCAAATATTGTCAGTTGTCCCAGTAAAAATTGAGAAGCACTCCATGTCCAGCTCACATGAACGTTAGCGGAGAGATGCTCTGAATCATATCCAGGAGTAATTATGGAAATGTTGTGTGAGCATTCAGTCAATGACGTAAAATTTCCTCCCATTGATGGTTAAACAAAGTCCGAGTCAAAAATGGACAACCAGTTGACCATGTTGAAAACTAACGTACATAACGAGACCCACGTTTCAAGCTGTACCTTTCCAATTCATGGCACGGTGCATCCACAAAGAAAACCTTTTTTGAGGACCAAAGGCAACAAAATACGAAGTGCGAGTAGCAATGTCCACGAATCGCAGAACTCTGTTGATTCCGAGTAGATCACCATCGCGATTGGAGTCGTTTACGGTTTGGTGCAGATTGGAGTATGGAAATTGTGATTCTGAGGCATTTTTCTCGCGGAACTACAAATGACGAACATCAAAACGAAGAAGATTGCTGCCATAACCCATCAATCTTCCTCCACTAAAACGTTTTTGGCCTATGAAATCAACCAAGGTTGCCAAGGCTTCGAAGCGTTCCTGAGAATAAAAAGCTACCTCCAGCTGGTGACGATATAACGCTTTGCCGCTGTTGCTGATTAATCGTTCAATTACCGAGGCGTCTCATCATGCCACCATGCTCGATTCATGCGACGCATTTCGCCAGTATAGGAAAATCTGCACCTGCTTCCCTGACAATAACGGTCACGATCGTCGTAACAGGAGGGTGGACGCCTGGATAAACAAATCGTGGAAATTCCAGCAACAAAAATGGAAAACGCGAATGGAAAAACTGTAATAACAGAATCTGATGTCTACTGGTAGGGGCAGATCCAAGAGTCGTCGCGGCCATGGCCACCCGTTTTTGCTGTAAAGCCCGGGGCCAGCAAGTTCTTGGTCCCGTTTTTCGGGTGGAAATTGCACATATCTTGTTTTCGAAATAATTACTTGTTTACATGCATGCTAATTTTCGAAAATGGTAAAACAAAGTGGCCAAAATCCGACGAAAAATCAACATATGGCGGAAGGTCAGACCGACAGAAAGTTTGCCCCCTCTTAATAAATGGTCTCGGTCCGCTAGTGGATACTGGCTTAACCCGCGCCCTGATGGGCGGTGTATTTTAACCACACCTGTAATTTTTCCTAGACATGTGAAAAAGGAAGCACGTATGGGAAAAATCTTTCATAGTACCTTTTACTCAATCAATTTTGGCTATATAACTGGCTAATAATCATAACAGGCTAATAATTTATAACACGAATTGGTCAATAATATATAATAACCATAGAACTGGCCAAAATCCCCGCAATCGGACCATAATTCTGGGCACCATGACTGACAAAATCAACCTCGGTCCGTGCCCGGAGGCCAGCTCATCGGCGGCCGGCTGCAGGGCCGAGACGCAGAGTCGCTGGACGACTCGGCGCGCCAGCCACCTGATCCCGCCGTGCTTGGGCAGTGGCGGATCTAGTGTGAGAAGCGGGTGGTGGGTGGGTTGGGGTGCATGCATTTATGTCTTTTCCACGCCAGTGTGCGTGGTAATCACAAGCTGAGCACCGCTAGTTCCTGCACAGGCCATACACCCCGTCTGCATTTTCAGAATCTTGGATCGGCCTCCGTTGGGGCGAGATCAGGGTTGCTGAGCAACTGATTTGCCACACAAAAGTGGTGAAGATAACTAGCAATTTTCAGTCTGAGTGTGGTAGAAAATAGGGCAGCAAGAGCCAACAAATCGCTAGGAATATGCGAATGATCTGTTGCCTTACGAACTGACCACGACAGGTAGCACACGCTGTTTTCATGTACTATCACAACAGCAATACGGTAAGGATGCTGCATACTAAATTTGTTGCAAATATGTCGGTGAATGGCTGAGACACGGGTGGTCATCACCAATTTCCTATGCTGATATTGACAATGACCCAACTGGTCACCCACGCATTTGGCATGAGGGATCGCTATCACCGGCGGAGCCACAGGGGGAAAGGGCCGGGGTCCCGCCACCCCCCCAGGCTCGCATTTTTTTAGGGGGACCCATTTCATTTCGTTTCCCAGCAGGTGGTTTTCGTATGATTTCAGTTCACACTGAGCTCCGACCGCCGCTTAAAAAAATCCTGAATGTGTCCCTAATAGCTAACATAATGCTGTAAATTTTCCTGCGTGCAAAACTCCACGCCAATATGTCGATGAACAGTTGATATATAAACAAAGATGCCTGTTTGTGTATTGATGTGGGGGGGGGGGCGGCGAGCCGAGGCCAGACAACTTAGCCTCCCCAAAAGTGAGTTTCTCAACGGATTTAGCCCTTTATTTCGACAGACGGCAATTTTTCGGGTTTTTGACATCTTCGCCTAAAATGGACGCGGGAAGCGGAGGCCAGGGGCAAGCTGTCCCCAACTTTCTTGAAATTTGACAATGACCCTATGGGCGTTAACTGGAAAGATTCGACCCAAAATGTGCCCTTGTCCCCCCCCCCCTCCAACTGTGGAAGAGTCCCCGGGCTCCTGTACATATATATACATACATATATATATATATATATATATATATATATATACCATATATCTCTAGGATTTCGTCCAGGGGAGGAGGAATGGTCAGCGCGAGCTCCCCTGCCGGCCCCCCCCCCCATTTTTTACTCTTCAGATATGAAAAAAACGTTGATTTGCTCGGGTGCGGGCTGAAATATGAGATGAAAGTATGCATTTTTCTGCCATATGAAGTAATCGAAAAAATTCATGCGCATCACCTCACTTGCGAAAATTTTGCGTTTTGTTTCCCTACAAAGTGACCAAAATATGACAACGACGGCGGGATTTTAGGTGGCTGCGTCCCTACCTCTACTTTAAATGTCGTGTATGTATTTGGTCCAGAAGCCCCTCTGCCCCCTCGAAGCTTCTGGAAACTTTTTGCTACCTTTTTGGTGATCTGGGGCCATATAACATGGCCCTGTATTGGTTTTAAGTTCCTTTTACAGTGTCACGTGTTCCTCGGAACGTCTCAGGTGCTCCTTTGGAAGTTTCAATTTCAGGGACACCTCGGGCAGTGTCATGGACCTATCTGGCAGCTTCAGGGACACGCCATCTCGGGTTCATTCCTGTCGTCCCTGGGAAATTTTCGCCGTCTAAGAAACCCCTCGGGCAGCAATAAGGGCCCTCTATAAGTCTCCCTGCCGTGACAGAGGCGCCTCTAGCAATGCTCTACGTCCTTCGGCCGTTTCAGGAACTGCCTGGACGTCTCAGGGGTTTGTAGTTTCGGGGCCCATCTGGTCTGAGTGGACCCCCTGTTGGCAGCTCATAACGAGTATGTTCTCGGGAAATAGCGGCAATACAGTAACACAAAGATGTACTAGAACGTTTCGACTGCAGTCTTTGCCAGCAAGCTCAACAAAAATAGCCACATAGCAAGAAACAGTTTCAATCGACATTGAATTTTAAATGCATGTGCAAAAATCACGCTGCTGTCCTCCTACAGAACATGTCAGTCAATGCTAATCTACCCCACTTTTTGATACTAAGAACCGCCGCTGCTTTTGACCATTTTACGAACCCCGCCCTTGTGTTTATCGTTTCGTTCGTTGCAATACATGCTGCCTCCATCCCTCGTCTTTTTTTTTTTTGCAAGACGCTAGAATGGCTAAGTTACCCCAACCTGGTAGGTGGCTCGTCCGTTCAATGTTAACGACAAATGCACTGAATGACATGTTTTTCCTTACATCCCTCCTGTGTCCTTTTATTCTTGTCTCGATTCCCCTCCCAGTTTCTCCTATGTAAGCGTTATTACACCCCCCACATGGAACTTGGTATACTGCACTCTAGCCACTGGGCCTATGCTTTTTACCCCGAGTTATTAGTTCACCTATGTTCTTTACAGATGCAATGGCTACCTTAATTCCTGCTCCCTCGAGAGGTTTCGCAATCGTTTCGGCCTGTCCCGACTGTGGTGCGGAGATGTGCTGTTCGTGGGGTCTTTGTTGAGGTCAAGAACTTCTACGACAAAAAGACCGAACGAACGATACGTCTCCATACCGCACTCGGGACAGGCCCAAACGATTGTCAAATATCTCGAGGGAGCAGGAATTAAAGAAGCCATTACATCTGGAAGGAAAATAGGTGAACTAACAACTCGGAGTAACAAGCCTGGGCCCAATGGGAAATGGCAACAGTGCAGCATACAAAATTCCATGGGGGGATGTATGTAATAGGCTTACATAGGAGAAACTGGGAGGGGATTCGAGACAAAAATAAAGAAACATAAGAGGGGTGTAAAAAGCCACACGTCATACAGTGCATTTGTCGCTCACAATGAATGGACGAACCACCTATCAAACCGCGGTAACTCTATCATTCTACCGTCTTGTAAAAGCAAACAAACGAACAGACAAGCGATGGAGGTAGCATATATTGCAACGAACGAAACGATTAACACGACGGCAGGGCTCGTAAAATGGTCAAAAGCAGCGGCGGTTCTTAGTATCAAAAAGTGGAACAGATTAGCACTCACTGGTTCTGTAGGACAGCAGTGTAATTTTTGCACATGCATTTGAAATTCAATGTAGATTGCAAGTGTTTTTCTTGCCACGTCGATTTTTGTGTTGATCTTGTTGACGAAGACTGTACGTAGTCGAAACGTTCTAACACACCTCTGTGTTACGGTACTACCGTTATTTCTCAAGGACCCCCTGCTGTCTTATGTGCCCTTATCGTCTCCATTTTCTCAAACATTTTTGCCGCCTCAAGATCCCTCTGGAAGAAGCAAAACACCTTTTGGCGATTTCAGGGCCCCTGTGCAGTGTCATGCGCCCTATGGCCGTCTTCGGTCGTCTCCATGGTTGTATCAGCGGTCTTTCTCTGTTACATGGGGAATATCTGGCAGTCTTGAGGCCCATCTAGCCATATCAGTGGCCTTTCTTTGCGTTTCAGGGATCTCGCTGACAGTCTCAGAGTCTTTTCTGTGCCAGAAGCTCGCCTAACACATTCGGAGCAGGGGCGCAACAAGCCAAGAATTTCGGGGGGGGGGGTCCTCGTCCAACGGTGGGCCTTTTCACTTCATGTGGGCTTCCTGGGCAGAAATATTACCATAACATTTTACAAGAGGCTTGCAGAGGCGTAAAGCCGGCCCAAAATTTCGGACGTGGGGGGCGCGTGACCAATGGTAAGCTGTATCCTATGAGTTGGTCCCCTGTGATTCCCCACAGCCGGTGAAAAATTTACAATTTCCGTTGCTAAACTTCATTAGTTGCAACCAGCTAGTTCTTGTCTGATGTCCATGATCGGGCCAAAAGCACTTTTTATTGGTGGCCTCCACAGGGAGCCCTCGACAGGCCGTCAGGGGGCTTCTCTACACACCAGGGGGTCTCTCCACAGGCCGTAAGCGAGTCCCTCCAAAGGCCAGCAGGGGGCCCTACAGGCGGCGGCAAGGGCCCTTGCATGTCAGCCAGGGCCTATTCATGCCAACAGGGGGCCAGCTACAGGCAAGCAGGGGGTCCCTTCCGATCGGCAAGGGGCCCTTACAGGCCTACCGGTAGGCATGTAGGACCCCCTGCCGGTAGGAGCCCGAAAAGCCGGTAGAGGGCTCGTGCATATAAAATTCCATGTGTGTAGAGGGGGTGGCCGGCAGAGTGCTCCTATAGGCCAACAGGAGCCCTACAGACTGGCAGGGAGCCCTACAGGCCGACAAGGGTCCCTACAGGCCCGCAGGGGGCCCAACAGACTGTCAGGGGGCCCGCACAGGCTGGAAGGGGGCACTACAGAGCGGCAGGTCTCCTACAGGCCATTGGAGTTCCCTCTATGGGCTTCGATCTCTAAGTTTTACCGTGCCGGAACCTTTCTTGCGGTCCCTGGGGCCCTTGGAAAGTTTCAGGGGCCCTTCTGTTCATCTTAGGGGTCATCTTGCCATCTTCTCATTAGCCCTACCGGAGGCCCTCTGACTGCATCAGGAGTATTCACCTTTTCACAGATGTCCGTGATACCCATTCGGGGCCCCTATGCCGTCCTAGCGACTCATTCCTCATCTTGACCCCTCTCAGTGGCCCCGTGACCCTTTTGGCGGTCTCAGGGGCAGTCTGCCGTGCTGGGGCCTGGTTGTGGTCTAAGAGGCATTTGGAAGCCTCGGGGGCCCTTCCACGCATCGTAAGGGTTACCTGACCCTCCCAGAGGCCCCCTGACAGCATCAAGAACCCGCCGCGTTTTCAATGAAACCCCGTTAAGCTCATACGGGGCCCCTTCGGGGCCTCCTGAGTCTGAGAGGACTCCTTCTCGGGCCTCGGTGGGAAGGGGCGATCGTCCCCATCGCGCCCCATTGAATCCACGCCTGACAAGACTAATCATATCATGAGATGCTTGTTTTTTTTTTACTAATGGTTACCGCGGGCGAAACCAACATGGTAAGGCAATGTGAGGGCAAGAAATACGGGAAGAGGGGGGGGGGAGCACCAGTGGAGGGACTCAACATGGGGGGCCGAGGGGTCATCCAATAGTATACAAATCGACACCTTTATTAATATGCGTGTGTTCAAGCCCGTCCCCATCGGTTCGCTTAAGTTTCGGAGGTCCGTAACTGCGCTGGTCAAAAAAAAAAAAAAAAAAACTGAAATACGACACCAAACCAACAGCCAGCACAAGTAACTCAGACCATATTCCTGCGACCGTGGGTGAAATCCTGCAACAGGGGAACGCCGTATTTCGAAGATTTTCACATCACGCCTATAGCAGCTAATGTTGGCAACGAGAAACGGTCCAAAACCATCTGCAGACCTCCCCATCATGTCTTGGAAATTTCCACCCATGCACACGATATTGCTCAAGGTTGCAAAATAGCTGTCCGAGAATGACGTTATGGCGGATGAGGAAAGCCGACCTCCTGATGTGGAATATTCCACGCGCCTATGGCGTTGCATGCAACTTACGAGTCTATACCGTACTATTTGAGTTCAGTCACTGGGGGCGCCACCGTCGCATGTTACGTAACACGCGTCCAGGCACCGATCAATACCCCGCAAAATTATCCAATCGAATAAATGTACGTTTGTTGCACGATGAATTCCCCTTGAAGGCCGAGCTACAAAAAAACACCCGCGGAGCAAATTTGTTGTTTCTGCAGCACAGCAACCAGCCGTTCTCCAACCGCGCGAACGCCGGCCCACAAACCGGAAATAATTTGCAGCCACAGATTATTATAGCAGACATCTCGGTTCACACGTGACCATGTACACACAATGGCAAGCAACTGATGAAAACGGCGCCTTTGTAGAAAACAAACCTGCCGAGAGAACAGCGGAACACAGCCCGTCGCACCCCTCGATGTCCCGGCGGCAACTGCGCAAAACTGCGTGAGGCCGTAACTGCGTAGCAACTCGCTGCAATATGGCCTTGGAATCTACCAATACCAGACCTACAACAGCGTATGCGTAAGGCGCGCGCACGCTCACGGTAGCAGAACTATTCAGACGTTGAGATTTCGTCATGTGTACCGTATATGACGAAATTGTCTTTCACGCAACGTGTAATATTACGTACTAATATTGTACGTTGCTCGAACGATCCGCACTATACTTTGAGATGCGCAGCGGCTAGCGCGCAAACCTGGCGTATTCCCAGATGGCAAGGCCCATTGCAACAAGCTATCTAAAATCGCCTAGTACCTGAGCACAGGCGCGGGAGCTATTGGGTCAGGTGAGCTTCGGCCCCCACCTCTTTGAAATTTAACACTGATGCTATGGGCGTTGACTGGAAAGACTTGACCCAAAATGCTACCCGCAACTGTACAGGAGTTCCCGTGTCCTTGTACCTGGGTTTCCAAATGGACATACAGACCACTACATGGGCGGATGTAGGGGGAGATGGGCAGCTGCCGCTTTCCCCCAAGGGAAAACGTGAGAAAACTAAGTTTTTGTCCTTCCCAAAGCTCAATGTAAATCTCCGTATGAAATCTGCCAAAATACTTTTTCGCTGCTTTCGCCGACATATTTCAATATCGCAAGCCCATTATCCTTAGCAAAGATCAAAAGTGCACGCTGTTCGATGGGTGGTGCGCAGTGGTGCAAACCAAGTTTGTAATTAACAGCTCGGTTCTATTAACTGTTGCTCTCGGCGACGTCTTTCCGCGCTATTTGAAGTTTGCCGTTGTTTTCGGCGACACTACGAAGGCCTTATAGCAACGACGTTTTTTTTTTGACGCCACGCAAGGCTGTTTTCAATC
Source organism: Capitulum mitella (assembly GCA_030062745.1). NCBI lineage: Eukaryota > Metazoa > Arthropoda > Thecostraca > Pollicipedomorpha > Pollicipedidae > Capitulum > Capitulum mitella. Next base: position 7,685,595 of record CP099839.1, on the reverse strand, counting down.
ACTCGAGGCAGGGCTGTACTGGAGGGCTGAGCTTCTCAACGTTCATTGTGAAACAAGGTGATGTATACAGCACAACACGCGTGATGTAGAACCAGTTGTTTCGCTATAAGGGACGTAAGAATGTTCGGAGCCAGCGCACATGTCAACACTGATCTCAGATCTATCACGTTTCAGGCAGCATGCACCATGGCCTCGTGTTAATGGATTAACCCGTACTGACCTTTAAACTACCCCTCTTGACACAGTCTTTGGTATGCCACAAATGTTCAGCGCTGAATCCATATAAAAAATGTTATGCTCTGAATCATATCACAATGTTAAGCTCTGAATCATGTATCACTATGCGGTCGTGTCAACCTCGGGCACGGCGGTCTGGCCCGAGGTTGTCTGGAACCACAGCACACCTTTGCCCCCACGAAGCCCATGCCTAACAAACCCTACAGGAAATACACCATTACGCGGAAAACCAAATACAGATGTATGCTACACAAAAAATTGAGGAAACAGAACTTAACAAAAAGAAATGAGAAACTCTCACCCCTTCTAGTCGGTGAGAATATCAGTGCACCCGGCAAGTTTTACTGACAGGCAGTGTGTCTTCGATGAGGGTACACATACATAAAAAAATACACAAATCGTGGGGGCCGGCCGGTTCACGACTGTTGCCCTCAATGTTAAAGCCTATGAGAAATAAAACATTAGGTGAAAATCGAATCGACATACATGCTACTCCAAAAGTTGAAAAGACAGAGATAAAAAAGATAGTTTCGAGCTCGGCTTAAGACGGAGAGTTGTTTGAGATGCCACTTGACCATTTGCAGTGGGTTGTGAAGATTAGTGAGAAACTCTCACCTCTTCTAATCTGTGAGCATAGCAATGCACCCGGCAAATTTCACTGTCAGGCGATGTGTCTTTGATGATGGTACCCGTACACCGAAAAATATAAAAATCGTAGGGGCGGGCCAATTCACGACCGTTGCCCTCAGTGTTAAAGGGCAACCATGCCTACTGCCCAGTCCTCTTCTGCGCGTTCGCCAATGACCTAAGTTTGTACGTCGCCGATGCCCAAGTCGTGCAGTACGCTGACGACACTCAGGTCTTAGTTTCTGGCCCAAAATCTGCAGGACCAAAGCTTATCTCACGCATGGGACTTGTCACCTCTGTCACCTCTTAACTACTATTTTCATTCCAACGGTCTAAAAGTTAAGGTTACCAAATCTGAGCTCATCACTCTCGGCTCCAGACCAAATCTGCGCTGTCTTCCACCTATACGAATTTCTTACCGGGGAACATGTCTGACTCCCAGTACCGAGGTGAAAAATCTAGGTCCTATTTTCGACCAGCATCTGTCATGGGATGCGCATAATCGGGCCGTCTCGCGCAAGTGCTGCAGCACCCTCACAGCCCTATCCCACCTCCGTCACTACCTTCTTTGCGACATCCTACCCGAGATAGTTACCGCCCTGGTGGTCTCGCACATCCGTTGCTGTCTGGTGGTGTACGGCAACGGCGCTACCAAAAATCTTGACACCATCCAAAGGATTTTGAGTTTTGCGGCCCGTGTCATCTCGGGCAAGCGCAAATTCGACCACGTGTCGGGTGTGCGGGACACCCTGGGGTGACTTGACTCATCTCAGCTCTTCCAGTACCAGTCCCTCTGCCTTCTTGACAAAATCCTAACCGCTGGTCAACCCGAGTGCATCGCCCGTCAGATATGAACAAACCGAGACCACCCTGACCACGTCCGTCCCACAAGACAGGATGGTCTGCTACACGTGCCCGGTATCCTCACTGAGGCGGGTAAGCATCGCTTTGTGCACAGGGCTTCACGTCAGATGCATGCATTGCCATCATACAGTCGTGATCTAAGTGGCGCGCCCTTCAGGCAGAAACTAAAGGCACATCTGCGCGCTGCCCGCGACCATCATTAAGCCCCTCTGTCAGCGGTGGCATCATCCTCGCTTTAATATTTGTATTTACTGTATACTGTGTATGTCTGTTTTTATCTTGCATGTTCATATCCGCATTTTATTGACGTGAGGACCATAATAGCCACATGTACTGTGGATGGCATTTTAACAAAGTACTATTGCTACCAAAGTCTATGGGCAACAAAGCATTAGGACGAAAACCGAATCCATTTGCATGTTACTCGAAATGTTCGAAAGACGCACATCAAAGAAACGTAGTTTTGAGCTCAGCTTGACGCGGGGAGTCGTTTGAGATGATACTTGACCATATGCAGTGGGTTCTGAATATTAGTGAGAAACTCCCACCCCTTCTAATCAGTGAGAATATCAATGAACCCGGCAAATTTCACTGTCAGGCGATGTGTCTTTGATGAGGGTACCCATACACCAAAAATTACAAAAATGATAGGGGCCGGCCAAATCACGACCGTCGTCCTCATTGTCAAAACCTGTGGGAAATAAAGCATTAGGTGAAAAACCGAATCGACATGCATGCTACTCGAAAAGTTGAAAAGACAGAGATGAACAAAAGGTAGTTTTCAGCTTGGGTTACGACGGGGAGTCGTTTGAGATGTTACTTGACCACATGCAGTCGGTTTTGAATTTTAGTGAGAAATTCTCACCCCTTGATTGATACTGGGCTCTGGAAGCTAAGTTACTGGATGCACCGTTGGACCCTGTCATTGTTTTCAACTGGTCCTGAAGTATAATATATTACGCTTTGAGCGTTTTTGAAGGAGCCGCTTGTATGGACTGAGCGTGGGCTGAGTGCATATTTGCCTACCACTCAAAAAGTAATGTTGTTATCAGTGAGTAAAATGCATTTTTGAACTGAAGTGACAGAGACGACAGACAGAGACAGACAGAGACAGAGTTTGAATACATGGCAAGCCCTATTTGGTGAATATTTGTAATTTAAGTTATTAATTGGCTAATTAGCTCTGGAGGACAAACTATTGGATGCACCGAGCATTGGATGGCACCATCGTGTTCAGCTCGTCGCGATGCACCATATGACGTGTTTTGGGCGTTTTTGAATGAGGCCGCTTTTGTGGGCTGACCGTGGGCCGAGCGAGGGCTGACCGTGGGCTGTTTTGACAGAGATGGGAATCGCGGCGTTTTTTTGTCTGCTTGCTGAACAGCGGTGAAGGAACCGTAACGAAAATCGCCGAATGATGTGGGCAATTCAATTTTGGAAGTGACGTCCGTCGCGTGTCCTCGTGTTTACGTACGACTTGCATAATACTCCACCATATATGTATCCCTGATGAAGTACAGGTCTTAAGCACTGGGCGAAGAGGCTGTTCGGATTAACTCACGAACTAGTGTTTGCAACGTTGTAGCTACGGGCAGCCCCTTCTGGGAATGACATCGCTGAATGCAGTTTTATCTGTTTTGCGAAGTAAAAAATATAACTGCATTACTGCATATTTGCTTATCCACGTCTGGGAAAACCCAACTCATCCAGGTACTGAAAAAAACTGTAAGTGACCAGATTCCTGTACGCAGGAATCTGGTCATCAGCATTTTTTCAGTAACTGGGTAAGTTGAGATTTTCCCACACGAGAATAGCCAAATATCAGTGTCCGGGTAGTGCTTCTCGGTGGCGTCTTAGCCAGCGAGCAGGCGCCACCCGCGACGGTGGCGCTACGTGTGGTAGAATAGCAAATAAAAGCGGAGACTCGTTATGGATTGCGGTTGTTATATATAGACGGAATAAGTGGCGTAACCGTGGTTACTGGGAGATGTAGGGTGTTGGTGATAAAGTGAAGAAAGGTTTCTTAACCCTGCAGTCGCGTCTAGCCTGAAAGTTTTGACAATGTTGAGATGTGAGCAAGGGCGCAGGAAGCGTGGGACAGGGACCCCAAACTTTTTCTTAAAATTGAACAATGGCCCTTCAGGCGTTGCCCTGAAAAATTGACCCCAAATGCTTCTTTGCTCTCAATTCGGAGGAGTTCCTGCGTCCCTGAATGCTAGGCTTCCTGGGCGTCCCGAGCGTGAGTTATTGTTTCAGTAGGCAAGCGAACGGGCCCGTGAATAGTTTACTCAAAGGCCACCAGGGACGCGACGTTCCTCTGTGGCGGGTATCAGGTGAGGGGTGGCGCAAGGACGTGTAACACTGCGAACCTCATAGCAGAGTGTAAGGAACAGGTTTGGTTCCCTATAGCTTTCTCCCCTATTCGTCGAAAGTTTTGGCAGAAAGAGCAACTCTAAAATTGAAAGGTTAGTGTAAGTTATAGTAATTTGCCCTGGTGCATTAGGACATGGATATTCATGCTCCCGGACGACCGTGCGGGCGTCAACTTACCCTAACCACCTGCCGCTCACGACAGTAGCGCCTCTGACGGTGACTGGTGAAAACCGGAGACGGTCCGCTCGCTAATGCATTGAGTACCATTTTTCGAACGTTAAAATGTGAACATGCGGTGTCTCGATGGACCCAGGAAGGGTAACCGGACCAGGTAAAGTGCGTAAGTCAAGGGTTCGCATGGGAAAGCTCGTTGCCAAAGGTTCGGAAACAATGCTAGCGCGGCACAACATTCGCGTCAGAAAAGGTTGGTTCCGAGTTTGAGCCGAAGGCGCGGTATGGGGGACGAGAGGCCGCAGGCCGATGAAGAACTCGATCGGACTTGGCTTGGTCAAGAAAGAGGCTAGGTTAGGTGAGGTTAGGCTATGCTAAATTAGTATTATGATTCGTTTCCTTCCTGATAACAACCTGTTCCGATACGGACCTCAAGTTTACAAGTCTTTTTTACGAACCTTTTCTTCACGAACCTTTTCTCTAACGAACCATTCTCGTTCGAACCTTTTGCTGCGCGAACCTAGCCCAACACACTCCGTAATGAGATGTACGCTAATGCCGCGCTTCGCACCACGTAACCTTTTTGCTGAACAGAACAAAGTCTGATCATACCCTTTTATCGGCCTGCGGCCTCTAACATCTTATTTCGCGCCTCCAACGTGGCGTTGCACCTACGGCGCAATATAACGCCCGGTGAACGTTTTCCCCCGCAGTCAATGCATCGTGGCGGAATATACCAGTCAGTTGGTGTTGACAGCGAGTCTACGGGTCCTTAAATTCATGGCCACCGTCCGTGGCGCCACTGTCGCAGGTGACTAGCTAGAGGGTGAATTGACGCCTGACGGACCGTCGTGTTATCCTCTGCCTGCCTGCAGAACAAATTGTAATTACTATTCCGGATTTGTTTCGATTCATGGTATACAGGGTATCTTATTGACAGGTCTTCTCCAATCATGGATGGCACTGCTCAACAACAAGAACAACATGGATCTCAAACAAAGTACTACAGAGACCCTGCACACAGGTGAGTTCTTGCTTTGTTTTCACTGACATGCATACATACATACATACATACAGTCATACTGTCACATATTCATACATGCATGCATAGACATATATGTACATACAGGCATAGATATATATATATCCATATATATATATATATCCATATATATATATATATATATATATATAAATATATATATATATATATAAATATATATATATATATGGATCTTGGTGTGTGTGTGTGTGTGTGTAAGCTTATCTATAGCACTAGCACATGGGGAAATGTCTCTTACATCTTTTGAATGTTGTTAGCTGTCACCATCATCAGGGGCTCTGTCACAACATTTTGATTGGGGATATAGCAAGGCTTGTCCCAGAAGCCAACCTAGCAAACTAGAAAAGTACAGAATTTTGGCTAAAACTCATAAGGTTTGGATTTGTACAGGTACCAGGTCATTTTTTGCAGCATTAAATGGATAGAATGCACTTATATTTGGACAAAGATGCACTGTAAATTCCCTTGTACTTGAATATTGTACAGTGTGGGTGAAGGTCAGGATTGCACATGTACACACACATATATACACATACACATACCAAATATGGAGTGGTTTTGCATCAGGTGCTGAACCAGATGGCACTGGAGGATTTTTACCGTGCCGTGCAGTTCCGTGACACGGCCTGCCAGTGTCTGGCTGACTCTTTCGGCCTTGGGCCAAATACAGGTGCCTGTTCTGGGTCTTGGACCCAGTTCCTGCCATGTACTGGATCTGTTGTTCGGCTCCTCATCCGTCAGGCTACCACAGCGCTTGACCTAACCTGACACCAAAGTATGATTGCATTCAGAGACGTCACCGTCACGTTATTCTCCCCCCTTTTCGATTTCGGAAATTACGGATTAAACGGGTTTTCTAGTGCTGTGCATGTATTCGATCTGCATGATGTCGTCAACGAAAACGACGAAACATTGCGCAATTCCATTTCATCACAAAATGTCGAGAACTGTCCGCAGATCTTGAACGTCCGCTCCAAACTGTTGATCCTTTCCATCATTGTGCCAGCTAGATCTCAACCAAATCTGCCATAGTCGCGGGAGGGAAACGCTAATTTTCTACTCATCATTCACTCGGCAATGTCATACAGGGTTCAATGTTAAAATTCTCGAACTGTTTAGAGACAAGATCACCTAAGCCAGTATTACACGAGTTGGCTTCACCTCGCAAAAGGGGAACGTCACCTGACGGTGGCACGAACCAATGACGGCTGAAGCAATCCAGCCCTCGTTAGCCAGGTCACGTACGGCCTTTGTGTGCTGACAACTTTTAAATGCTTATGCAAACCCAGAAATACTTTACCTGACCAACCTAACCTGTCCTATACGCGCTACTACACCTACTCCTGTCCTTACGCTTAAAGTTTTTCAACAGTAAAGGTTCCGTTTTGGAAAATGAAAGTTTGACGGTCAAGATGAGTTAATTGTATTTTTGTTTAACATCATTTGCACAGTCGCTGCTTGTGCTGCCACTGTCACGGGTAATGATCTTGAATGTTGAGGTGATGTCCAATTCGCAGATTACCCATCGCCTTGGCTCCGTCATTGCCTTTTTGTTCCACCTTTAGCAAATGATATAAAAATAAGAACACAGAACACAAGTTGCCGTATTTTTCAGCATTTGATTAGTATTCAGTAACGTACAAAATACGAATACGTTCTTGTTGAAGACATCCTCCTATATCCATCCTGGTTCTTACTCCAGTCAGCAAGTGCTAGTATGCGGGTGCCCAGGAATAGTCCTGCCTTGGCTCATTTTTGAATATGGCAATATAGTTATCGTTTACTGGTAGGTTCAACAGCAGGAAGGAAAAACGCCAAATACAGTATATGCTTTTTCTTACAGTATCAGCAACTGCAGCATAGACTCCGGGTTAATATTGGAGCGTACATTCGGCATTACTGGGGGGGGGGGTATAATCCCCCCATTCAGGTGGTTGGAGGGGACACATCCCCCATCCCCCCTGTGGCAGAGCCCATGATCGCCATGACGTCATATTACATCGCATCACATCACATCATCACAGAGCCCTCATGTGGAAGCCATGTCACAACTGTCAATGAAATACCAGTGGCAGTTTGAATTCTCAAATGGAGCTGGAACGTTTCCTAGTTAATTATGGACCTAAGCTGGTCCTGGAAGCATGGTTTTTCACCAGTTTAGGCTGCAATGCTTTGCAGTCTACAAAATAGAACATTTTTTGCCATTCTTGGAAATCGGTAATGAGACTTGTATGAAACACTTCAGACTAAATGTGCCACAGTGAAACTGTTACTTTTTGAATGTTGTTTGGGAGAGATCGTGATGTTCATGATTGTTCCTGGGTCCAGCCCGCTGACTCAGAACACACCGAGCTGCCCCAAGGTGAGCAGTGCTTCCTCAATAAAAAGTCAGTGCCTGAAAATTGGTTCCCTTTTTCAGCTTTGACCTAGCAGCTCCTTGTTGAAACTGACCACATGTTATGGACTTAGGAGAGCCTATGCTGTCTTGTCTGTTTTATCATGTATTTTCCTCGCTAGACATGAAGGGTTCAGGTAGACACAACTGTCTTATACCTTCGTCATTGATGAGCAGTGATGATAAACTTGCTACATGCACATATGGATCAGCCAGCTTTGATCCAAACATAACTCAGTCCCCTGAACAACCTCTGCTTAGACCAGCACAAATGTACAGGTGCATGGGCAGACAAAAACACTGTCGAAGAAACCATTCAGTGAAGGAACTCAGCAAAATAGCACTGGGAGTAGTTGCAGTACCGGATGTGGGTCGTGGAAACCACACATCAAAACAAAGGCAAAGTAGTGGGTCTATGAGTTTCCTTGCATCTGGTCGTGTCCACCCACCTTGCAGCTGTCATGTACGGTTATTCATACTTTCGTGATTCAGATATGATTCAGATCAGAGAACAGATACTATGTCTGTTCATGACGTTTTAGGCATTTCATTATTCCATTCATATAAATACATTACTTTTTCACTCTTAAACAGCAAGATGCGTTCAGTACCAGTGATGAGAAATTTTTGGGACAAATTGTATTGGCAAAGAATAGTGTGGACTGTTGCCTGTTGTGTTGAAAATGAGAAGTGTCTTCTTGCATGTCAGTCGGAGGATAAAATGGGCATGAGAAGGTGGAACTGATTATGTAAAAGAGAACATCAAAACATGCCTCCATTCCATCCTGAGGTGCTTTTTTTATGTGTTATTTGTTTTCATGCTGGGAAACTCACCGTTTTGTTCATCACGCTTGAGTCTGTGTGCGACAGTAGCGACATCTATAGGTGGGAGGTCGAGACATCTTGTTGAGTACCTTGTCGCGTGCGTGGTACGGACGTTGTGCAGGCCTGCTTCAAATTCACAGCATTTCATGGCAGTCCGCGGAAGAAACGATATGGTTTCTAGGTGTCTTGCCTGAGGAGGTCTGGGGATTGAGTTGAACGTTCGTTGTCGGAGGTGCAGGATCCCTCCGGCGGGCAAGGTTCAGGTAGGGAGATTGGGCCACGGGGTAGGGGTAGCCATCCCCTGTTTCTCTGCTCCAGTAATTTTATTTGGCCGGATCTGCCATCTGTCTGCCGAGGGTGGCGCAAGAGCCTGGCGAGTAGCGTGGGCGCTGGTGAGACGGGAACAAGACAGCTAAAGAGGAAACATGTTTTTTACACTTAAAAGTGATTTTCGAGTGATCTGTTTGACGTGTGCTATCTTCGTACGTGGCAATATACCAAATTTGTCTTGTTTCGCAGTAACTTACGCATGTATTGCCTAAAGGATAAACTGGTTTGTATCTGCAGCGCGCGGCTTAATGTCGCGCCGTGCGTCAGCACTGAACAATAGCCACGCGTGGGAAGGATGAGCCATGGCTCAGCTTATCCCCACGTCGCTCTTGTTTTTAGATTTGTTTCTTTCAAAACATATGGCTGAGTTATCTATATTTTAGCACGTAAAAATGGTGCTCTACCAACAGGCGCCGCCAGCCCGGGATCGGACCAACCGGAATCTGGCCAGTTCGGGACCACGTCATCCTGGGGGTTCCCCAGGGCGCTGCGGTTAGCCACTGCAGTCGGATGGTGTTTACGGATGTTAGCCACTGCAGCACTGGCGGGGGATCGTGTTTACGAATGGAGGGAGGCAAGCAGTTCCTGTGGGTCCCTCAAAGAGTGTGGGCCTCTCAAGGGGCGTGGGCCCCTTATAGCTGCAATGAGGCCCCATTCCGATCGAAATTAATGGTATACAAGAAAGGCTTAAAAATGGAAAATGATTCCGGTGGGGCCCTTGACTTTCAAAGGGCCCCCCATTATATATGAAGAGCCCTGGCCAATGGCCATGGCCAGGGATCCTCCCGATATGTATTTGTGCACTTTTCCAGAAATATCCACATATCCAAATAGGTACTTCTGGAGAAGACCAGGGAGCTACTGGCCACAACTTTATGTCTACATAATGCGATGCGTATGCGCGAATGTTTTATTTTTCCCCGTTTTTTGCGCCGCTCCGCAGGCTCGGGAGCCTTCAAATTTTGCTCGGGGTTAACAAAATTATGTATTTGCGCAGGGTTTTCACATCGAAGGCTCCTACCCCCCCCCCCCCCCTCCTCATCCGGTGTCTTTACGGTAGGACCTTTTTCCTGGTCCGGCTGTTGAACATTTCACGTGTCGTTTTCCAGATACCTGCCTGTCCACAATATGGGTGTGTGCGTTCGAAAAACGGCGAGGGGCCCTGGTCTGTCTATCCTCGAAGAGGTGGTGCAAGGTGTCACAGGGTGTGTTCACACGTCCTGCGGGGACAAGCACAGAATCGATGGAATGACGTTGACGTGGTTCGTAGCCAAAAGGCAGGGTAGTGCAGGTTATCAAGCCACCGCGGCTGCCCATAAGACTTTTGATGCAGCCATGGAGAACTGGCCGGTTGTCAGTTGGCGTTTGACTTTGCGGCACAAAATGACGTCAGCGTCCCTACAGCTGGACTGCAGTGATGCAGTGGTACAGTAGTACAGTCCCTACAGTCCGGACAGCTGGGCAGGAACGGAAAAGCTGACGAAGAATGACTCAGAGGCAACATCTCAGCAGCAGAACACCAAAGGTTACGTCTCTTGCTAGAGCCTGGGACTGAAGAGTCTGGGGTCCCTACTGGATCCTCTCGAACCCACCAGGGGTGGGGACGTCGGGAAAAGTATTTACTGCTCTCAAAGAAGTTTTTTTCTTTGATTATCGTACCTTTCATGCTCAGCTTGCCCCACTATATGGCATAATTTGCCCCACCCATGGGGTATGTTGAGCCAGATGTAACGTAATTTTTCGTGCCATTTTTCCAGCACAAACATGAGTGCTACGCAACAAGCTGCATTGCCATGACACGCGCAAAGGACTAAACTGTTAGTACAAATACCAAAAAACATCGCTGTCCGGATCATTATTGCCCGTATTGTCGCCGATGCAAAAAAATGTCATCTTACCCCACTTTCCCCTGTGCAATTCGCCGCGGCAGGCTGATAATGCCTTCCCATCCTGATTTCTCCTATAACGATGAGCAAGATTTGACCCTGACGTCGCTGCATGTTTCGCTCGTCGCGACCAGTAAGCGTCTGCCAAGTTACCTGTCTGGATTGTGGATTCGCGATCCCGCCATGACCGCTGCGTATATACGCCCTTTCAATGTCGCACCTCGTGACTGTTGTCGATCAGTTGCTGATCGCCCTTTGAGCGGGCTCTTCGCCATGTCATTGCGGCGTGTCGCTAGACTGGTGACAGAAACCTGGGCTGGTGACGTCATCTGACCGAGGCCAATGTGCAGTGGCCGCTGCCCGAATCCAGGCTCTAATGTGCCACCTCAACAGCGCCGTGAAATAATAAACGAGCGCACGTGCAGCTTTTAGCCGCCTTTCCTGTTGAACTGTAACGCGTGGCTGTTTTGGGCCTTACGCATAGTGTCATGTTGAACGCGCGTGACGGCCGAATCAGCCCTCGCAAAACGTTTGACAGAATTCATTTGTCAGCCATGGTTGGCTCACTGTCTTCTTCATCATCGTAGGCCAACTGTCGTTACATCTAAAGCCGCGTTTTCCCCATGTTATCGCGGTAGTAAAAGATACTGTCTGCGGCGTAGGGCGTGACTTTCCCGCAATAACTGGCCAACTCCACCGCCTTCGCGTCCTAACATCCTTGGCATCTTAGAACGTGTGGCACGCCTGAACCAATGCCTAGTCGCGTGTGCCACTGCATTAACGTCCTGTTTCACGCCGTTATGCCACTGCATAACGGCGTGAAAGAGGAAGGCCGCATGTGGTTAATCAGTGCTCGCTCGTGGCCTTCCTCGAAAGTGGAAATGAAATGGCTTAACAGTTCATGTTTGCTTGCTGAGAAACGGTGCTTTAAATCTTGCTGCTGAAATGCCCCATTCTTCCGTAAGATTGCCTTTTGAATCCTTGCTTGAATATGTGCATTAGGAGCGCCTGATGCATATGTCGTCATAGACTTTGTCCTCATGCGTCTCTCAAATGCCACAACACTTTCTTAGCGTAATGCTCGTAGCAAAACTCCTTTCCGCTCTTTTGGTGCTCTGTGACATGGTTGCGAGGCCATATTTGCACATTTTCCACCTTATTTGTGAGCTCTATTTTGAACATAAGGTTTCTTTGCTTTTATATATCTGCTATTACCTTTGGGCTTTGGACAAAACAAATCAACGCTGCATTGCATTCCACCATAGCCATGCCTGGGGCACTGGTTCTATCTACGGTATTTATTACTTCTGTTTATGTAGTCCGTACAGCCAACCAGGAATTCCACGAATTGTCAGGCCGTAAGCGCCAGCCTTCAGCAAAGCTGACCTGTTAAAAGTGCTCCCTGTTTTAACTCATGCATTGGACCATAAAAGGTCCTTGGGCAGAATAGTTCTTAAATAGCTCCAATTTACTCTAGTGCACCAGTTACGTGCCGTGCGACCTTGGAAACAAGAGCGTGATCGGTGCCGAATCCGCGACGGCGCGGCGTGACGACGCCAGCTACCGGTCGGCGGCAGTTCGCCTGTGAGCGGACGCCCCCCCGCCCGCCCGCTGATGACGGCAGCCGGACACGTGACGGGCGCGGCGCCGACTCTTCGTATCAACTCCGTCATCGGCCAGATTGCGTCTGTCACGCTGGTCGCCGGTCGGCAGTGGCGGGCTGACCGGGCTGACCGGGCTGACCGGGCCGGCCGGGGCGGCGCCCGCAGACGGACGGCCGGCGCGTCCTCCGCGGGATCTCGGCGGCGGCGCCGGACACCTGTCAGCGGCGACCCACGCGCCGCGGCGGGGACGGGAGCGGGGCGGGCGCCGATGGCGATCTGCGCCGGGCCCGCCCGGCGGAGGGTCGGGGTCGGACGCCGTCTCACGCCATCCCCGGTCGCTGGGCAGGGGCGGGGTAGGGGCGGGCAAAGAGCGTCCGCTCATGGGATGTGCAGGATGCAGGCGGGGGCTTGCGTTTTGCACGGAACAGCCGCGTCCGGGGAAGTCAGCAGTGCATGCGGAAGCCGCACATTTCAGGGAGTCAAGTGGTTGCCGCGTAGCTCGCCTGAAGCCTCAGGCCTCGTCAGAACTGCGTCGAACTCGGTAGCGAGGTGTGTTCACCGCACGTGCTCTATGGCGCCTCAGGTGCCAGATCCGGCGGCCCGCTGCCGCCCGACCCCTCTCCGCTCTCCGGCTGCGCCGCGGCCCGTCCCGGACGCGCCGCCGCCGGCCGGTGTCGGTGACGGCCGCCGGCGGCGGCGGAGCACGCCGCGGCCGTGCCGCGGGCCCGTCCGGCGCCGCGGCCGGCGGGTCTGCCGCCGCCGACGGCACGGCCGCGGCCGCGGCGGACCGGCCGCCCCCGGGCCTCGGTCCAGGTCCGTCCGGGACGGCCGGCCGGCCGGCCGGCCGCGGAACGATGCTGAGCCGGTCTTGAACATTCCCCGGCGAACCGGGAGCGGTCGGCCGCCGGGCGCCGGGGCTGGTCTCACCTGACGCGCACGCGCCGGCAGCGCGTGGAGGTTGTCCTTATAGTCGGTGCACACATGTTGATGCGGAGCTGGCATCGTGGCGACGTTGGTTCTGCGCTTTGAAACATGATAGCACTCCCCGGAGTTTTTACACTTCGTTTGAAAGTTGATATCCCAGGTTGTATTACACAGGAGACCCTGAAGCCCCGTCCTTTTTTTCGTTTCCACTTTGGCTGTAACCGCAGGTGGCAGCCGCCGTGAGTCTTCAGCACCAAATAACAGCAACATTTAATTGTGACATAAAATACCACTGTGTTGGCCTGACATTAGCTCACTGTCACCATCCAGGCGCGCCTGCCCGGAATGCCAGCCTGCCGAGTCTGCCTGTGATGGTGGGCAGCGCGTCGCCGGCGATCATCCGCGGCCGGTAGGGCCGGGCCGGGCCGCGGCACGGTGCCCTGGGCGCTGCGCAGGCCGCGCCGGCCGCGTTGTTGTCCGTTGAGTCAGGCGCCGGTGCGGCGCGACGTCCCGGAGTGCCGACCTTGGGAGGAGGGAGCCGCCCCCGCCGGTAATGGGGACTGATCCGGCCGGCTTGGTTCCGGCGCGGCGATCATGGTCGCAGTTGATTTCGGCGTTTTTGAATTGATTCGTTGTTGCGGCGCGTCGGCAGACGGCCGGTGGTTCGTATTAGTCTCCGAGCTGCCTCGGACAGTCGTTCCAGTGGTATGGGGAGGGGGCGCGGGGCATGCTTGCGCTCTGCGTCAGACGGGAATTCGGCGCTGCTACTATGGACACTGGTGGAGGCAGATAGATGCCTGATACTTGATGTGAAGTCCGATCTTCCCAGTCCACCGACAGTGAGGTGAGCTGATTCAGCCTCTTCAGAACTTTGTCGACTTTCTTAGGAGGCCATTGGATCGGAACAGGCACGTGTTGTTTTTGGTAATCCTTTAAAACCCTCCACTTCAAAAGACAAGTTATGTGCAAACATGTTAGGTGTATTTAGCCCTTGAGTGTTATCCTTGCATCTTGTTGATGGGCTCACGATAGTCGATCGACATATTTACGTTCGTTTTCGGTCATCTTTAAAGACGCCAATGGCGCGATTTGCGCCAGATAAGGCTCTTTTAATCGATATAACACGTACCACCCAGCTTCCAATGAGACCAACATAAACCAGTGCGGGTACAGATCTGCCCGACATTGTTCACCCAGGCCCGGTCATTGCGAGATAGTCTCTGTAGTGGAGAGATGCGCTCATCCGGCGGGCGTACTATAAATGGATCAGACCGTCCGGCGCCGAACGGGAAATCGACGCGCATCGCTGCCATTTAGCTAAAGGTCACCCTGACGCCTACAACGGCATTAGGTGCCGTTCTCGCGTGAACCTGCACTGGTGTGAAGTTGTAAATTTGGCTGTGGAGGAGGCGAAGACGTGTGACGCAGTATCTTCCCCCCCCTTTGGAAAGGCGGCTTTATTTTTCTTCAGAATATTTTAAAATAAGTTTGTTGTTTACAATAACATTTAGGTTCATGGTGAACTGTTCAAATAATAGGCGGTAGTGCTGCAGACTGGCCTTGGAGTATCGTTGCAGCAACACCAGAGCATAGCGTAGGCGTGTCAGAGACCACAAAATGCACCAAATGGCATCATCAAACCGATCCCGTCGACAAACAACCACATTACCAAACGGCCATATGATCATGAACACGTCGTACGGTATTCATGCAGCTCGTCACATGGCGTGATCCGTCGTGTGCGTCATACATACGTATCGTAGTTTACATTCGCTCAAGGTTGTTTATCTGCATTGTGGCGCGATAACTTCTAGTTCTCCGGGCGGAACGGTATCGGATTGGTGGTCGCCATTGGGACGATTTCAACGCGAATGTGTTCACCGGGTGTTTTTCACCGAACTGAACACTCTGGTGTAAGGGCCGCGACGCTGGTCACCACGAATCCGTCTGAACACGGGCTGCCGAGCGTGACGGCTCACCGTCGGCGCCGCGACGCGTTTGCGAGCCCGAGGCGGTCCGCCGGAGGCTGCGCCGTCCTCGGCCGCGCGGCGCGTAGCACGGTGGACCGTGGCCGCATCTGTCGCCGAACGCGGCGGGTCGGACCTATCGGCCGGACATTGGGCATCGCCCGCTGTCTGCCGCCGCGCCGCTCCGTTTCCGTCGGCTCCGATCACTTACCGCGATTACCATTGATTAGGCCGCTGATTCACGTTTCCTCCGGCGGCTGCAAGCTCTCCGGCCGGCCGGAGTACGGGCGGGGTCAGTCGGCGGCCAGGCGGCGGTCACGATGGTCGAGGTCGGCTGGTCCGTCTTCGACCCGCGCCGGCAGGACTGCGAGTGAGTCTGTCCGGCGTCCGGCGCCGCGCCGCCGCGGGTGTGCTCTCGCCTGTTGCGGGCCGCACGGTCGCCGGGCTCCGGTGGGCGCTGTCGCGGGCCGCACGGTCGCCGGGCTCCGGTGGGCGCTGTTGCGGACCGCACGATCGCCGGGCTCCGGTGGGCGCTGTTGCGGACCGCACGGTCGCCGGACTCCGGTGGGCGCTGTCGCGGGCTCGCTGATGCGGGCGGCGAGGTGGGCTGTCGCGCCGGGCGCGGGTTCTCGCCGTTGTCGGCGGCAGGGTGGGGGGTCGCGCCGGGCGCGGGTTCTCGCCGCTGTCGGCGGCAGGGCGGGGTGGTCGCGGCGCGATCCGCAGGCTCTGGGTCGGCCCGGCGTCGTCGGCGGGCGGTCGTGCGTCCGACCCGCGACCGCAGTCGCCACGGCTGTGGCGCGGACTCGGTGGTTTCCCTCTGTGTGGCGCGGCTCGGACGGTCCGGGGACTCTGCGGGTTTCGCCCGGTACACGTCACGGCCCGGTGGTGCGATGGGTGCGATTGCGTTCCGGAAGAGCCGCAGCAGGGTTCTGCGGAAGCTGTGCTGTCGTGAGGGCTTGTTGATTGCCCGTTGTACCCTGGCGATGCTAACAATGTCGTCTTCTGTCTCGGAGATGACTCGGCGAGAAGCGTTGCTAAGCTAGGTGCTAGTTTCTTATTTCACGTTGTTCCAAAGCGTTAGGTTTGATCGCTGCTCAGTCTACAATGAAATCGTTCGTTACGAAATCGTGTGCAACATGATCGTGGTGGAATAGGGGTCCGGCAGCAGCTCCGGCTTAGCATGGACTCGGATCTTAGAGCCGCCCACTTCAGAAAGTCCGGGCTAAATTTCTTTGAAAAACAAAACGGTAAATTGAGTTATCATTCATATTGAGTCCTGCATCCGAATTTGGTTGGCCCCGTGTTGTTCATCACATAGTTCTGCGTTACATTCATTGATATATGAAGAAGTCGAGCAGGGGTAGGCGTTGAGTACAGCGGAACGTAGTGTTTTTGAAGATGAAGATCGGATACGCGTAATGGAATCACTGCATCATTTCCCTGTATCGCATTTTGCACTGTTGCGTGCCATTGATTTGGACCAGCGTATTAGCGGGCTGAACGACCCAGCATGACAACCTCCAAGATGGTTGACAAGGACACTTCCGTGAAGCTATTTCGGAACAAGACTACCATTTATTAACATTGCGATGGTAATGTCGCTATAATTTCCTGTTTTCAGTGATTGTGGACGGCATACTTGGGGTCGTACACGCCTGAACATGTTATCGACATCCAGTAGGGTTGCCATTTCAGACGCACTTGATAACGCAGCCAAACGCGGACGCCAAATCTTCATTACGGCTGAATACCATCTAGAGGGAATCCCGTTTTTGTCCGCTGCATGCGCATGCGCTCAGATCACCCTGGGTGTCAGATAGCATCAGAAAACATGACTTGGCTGAGGTCGGATGACATTGGGCGGCGCGTGCCACCACAGTGGGTTCTGAGGTTGAATTCGGCTTTTCGAATGGCCTCAGTCGCTGTCCGCGCACTTCCGCCTCCCAGCATACCACGTCTGATTACCTGATCCACAGGACCCGTGATTGGCGGCAGATTTGGTAGACGGCTGGTCTTCCCGTCCTGGCTAGGCAGGTTCGAGTCACCCCGGCGCTGGACATTGGACCTACGGGTCCGCCGGCAGGTGGCCAGTGGAGGGACGTGCCGGGTGCTGCACGGTCGTGTTGTGTACCTTTAACGGTACACACGATAAACGTTCGCCACCAAGGTAGCCGTTACCAGGAATTCCACGTGGGGGGGGGGGAGGGGTAGAGTTGATGCAACAAGCTCTCAGTCTCTCGAGCAAGTCACTCAGGTGCGGTTTTTAAAAATACGATAATGGTCACACCGTTCGGCGTTTGTTCTTGAGGTTCCCTGGTACTGACCGGGGTCGACTGGCTCAGTTTGACCGCACGTTTTTGTCATCTGTGGAACTGAACAGGATTCAGAGCAACAATGCTGGCCGCATCAAGACTTTTGGCGAGCCGGTCCCAGGGCTGGGTGTCATTGTGCACCACAGCGCGGAGATGCACGTCCTGCACGTCACAGCCAAGTGCAGCGTGATGGTCGGCTCTTCACATGTCTTCGCTGGCTCGTCATTTCGGTTATGACCGTCATGCCTCATGAGTCGCCTGGTTGACATCACTACCGGAAGGCGCATATGTTTGCAGTTTGCAGTTTGCAGGCTTCCTCCTTATCTCCTTCGCTTGAGGAAGGATGACGACTGGCAGGCGCAAGATGCTTGTCGGAATGCCCGACGATTCGGGACACCGACGGCATGAGAAAAGCCGCAGAATTCCGATGGTGGTCCTCCGTCCGAAGGAAGGAGTGTGGCCAGGCAGTTTTGACACGCAGCAGGCACGCGAGATGTCGTCGGAGCTCCGGTTAGCCGAACAGAGGGATGTGTCGGTCTGGGCCGTCCCTCCTCGCGGAGTGGACGATCCCGCTCCAGTGGGCGCGTGACATCTGGCCGTAACGCTGCGGTCGACCGGTCGCCGGCAGCTGCCGAGGGGGTGCGGGTCTCGCCGACCGCAGTCAGCCGATAAGAACGTAACGACCTGCTGACCCTTGTTCTCGCCGACACACCCCCGTTTCCTATTTCATCAGCCGCCGCCGGTGCCGTTTTGTTCCGACCGCCGTGACGTCACCATCCTCTTACGTGACGGTCCGGCTGGGGTCCGTGCAGTTCTGAATCGGCGAGCGTTGTCACTCGTTTTCCCGACGTTCGCCTCGTTTGTTGCGCGCAGTAACCCGCGAGGAGTTTGTTGCGGTGAAGCTTGAGAACAAACCAGTCCGTCGCCATGAGGAACACCAGGTAGGAGACGAAGCTTCGCTTGCTCTCGTGAGGCCACCAGCGTCACTTGCGACGGCGATGTCAGCGATGTCTTTGGCGTCAGTGATGGATGCGGCCTTGACAGACAGGGGTCATCTTACTTGTGCGGGGTGCTGTCAGAATGGTAATGTTTTGCCTGCTGCGGAGGCGTCGTGCTCTTTTTGCATGACAGAGGATGAGGTCGTGAAGCACGAGAACAATGGCAGAATCATGCCCGCGCCGATATGTGTTACAAAGTGCGAATTTCTCTGTCTGTGTCACTTGGTATTTAGGATTGTAGTCCACGTCCCGATGAAATCCACTGAACTATCATACGTCCCCCCCCCCCACCCCTGCCACTTACCCATGTGTTATTTTTCCTGTCAGTGGGGAGGTTGCCGACCCAGTGAAATTCCGATGTGTTACAATAACGCATAAATTTTAGGCTCTTAACCACCTGATATCCTTTTTTTGTTTGCCTCGGAACGCTCGGGAAAATGAAGTGGTCTTTCTTTCTCCGTATCCACATTCATTGTTTCGGATGTGGCTCCCATTGAACGCAAGCAGATCTTCTGTGGATACCTGCAAACGTCTGCGCAGAATGTAGAATATGAAGACGTATGCAGATCAGTGTATGAAGGACGTCTGCAGAGTAGTCGTCATTGGCCTTGCACGAGGCTAAAAACGGCTTCGTCGATGCTGTAGTGGTTTCATGATACGTATGTTGACTTCGAAAGACTTTTCGTCGGGGTATTGAATTGACATGAAAGCTCGGGCAAAGCTCAGGAAAGCATAAAGCTTGGACTTATCGCCTGGCAAATGATATTTGTCCGAACTTCACCATACCGCCGTGCTTTTCCTGACAAGTGGTTTTTGTTACAGGTAACATTGCTGTTAGTTATTAATATTGAACCCTTGAATGCGACAGGTGTAATGTTTTGGAAGTGTCGTTAAAAAAGGAAGATGGGGGCATTTTTATATGCGAATGCGGTTCTAGTGATTTGGTCGGGCTGGCGTCCAGGATCAGGGTCGGTGCCAAACGGAGCGTGTTGTATGGACTCTGAATCAACCCGATCGTGCAGCTTCAAATCAGCGGCTGATGTACCGGAGGGTGGACGTGTCGTCCACTGCGCGGCAAAGCCGTGCGGTGGGCAGCCTGGCGTTCTCCAGGCCGTGTAGCAGCGGACCAGCTGCACATACGCGAGCGCCAACGCGACGCGAACCCACTCTACCACGGCGGGGATATCAGCGCCGTGACCAGCGGAGCCGCTGAGTCAGTCGGGTCAGCACTGCTGACTGCTGCATGTTGCGCTGCGTACATCGCTAATTAAACTTGTCCGCCTACCTTGGGACCCCCTAGAGTTTTTCCGTACACCTTAGGTCTGAGGGAAAATTGGCCCTTAGGTGTCATGGGAAGCCTCATACGGTATGTTGCGTTCACAAATCCTGTAATTTAAGAACATTTGCGTGGTTTGCAGACGACCATGTTGAAAAAGCATTGGCGACAAAAATGGGGCTGAAGTCAAGCATGTGTTGGAGTTTTATTCTCATTTGGCGTGGACCGAATACTTAGAGGCTCCTATTCGGATGCCGTATCATGAACTTTGTGAAGGGTATTTAGGCAGACACGGACATAGTTTCCAAAAATCCCCCCCCCCTTTTTGCCTATTTTCTCTTACCAGATTTCCCAGTCACGGTCCTTGGTTAAAGCGGCGAATTAAAAAGAAGCCTCCACATGTGAACTGTTAATTACGGAACGCTCTTACTGAGTACAGCTTTCAAGAGGGCTTGGGTGTAGTCCATAGTCATATTAACAATCTCAGTAGCTGTGTTGGACTTCGTGGGTCATGAGTTAAATGTTATTGACAAGGCAGGATAGCCATACTGTTGTACTGGGCCAGCGCTACTCCGCATACCTACCCGGTGTGACGTCATGCGGTACGATCTTGAGCGGTGGCTGAGCACAGCTGTCTTTTTGGACGTTTGCGGCCGGGGAGGGCCGACATACTCCCCTGGTTCTGCAAACGTAAAGGATGACCTGTCCAGCTCTGGCGGCGGGGATCCTGCAGCGCAGCGCCGTCAGTTGGCAACTGTTCGCAAGGCGGACTGACAGCCTGGCGATAGACATCGCGTCCATTGCATCCATATTCATGTGATGGTCTTGGCGTGTCCTGCACGTCGCGCGCCGGCGGTCCGTCGAGGCCGGGCGGCGTCGCGCCGGGCGGGCCCGCGGACCGGCCGGCCGTGGGCCGCTGCCGTCTCTCCGCCGCGCCCGGCAGAGCCGCCGCCCCCGCCGGAACCCGGTCAAGGTGCCGCCGCGCCGGCCAGCCGCGCGCCGCTACCGCCCGGACACGCCCCGCTTCCTGACCGCGGCCGACCGGCGGCTCGGAGCCGCGCCCTCCCCCGTCGTCTGGGCCGGGCGCGGGGGCGGTCGGGGGCCCGTGCAGCCGGCAGTCTGCCGGGCTGCAGAGGGGTCGTCTGGCGCGCCGGCGTCCCCGGGAGGGATGCGCCGCGTGCAGCGCAGACCGGTGAAAGTGAGCCCCGCCCAGCGACGTCTGGCTGACGTGGCCGCCGGCGGGCCCAGCCGCGGATAATGCTCTCCGGACGACGCAGGCCGAGAAGAGCGCGCCACCGTTAGGCGTCCGAGGCTGCGGGGGAGTCAGTTAGCGTAGTCGAGAGGCGGAGAATCGCCGGCTCATCCGTTCCGAAGCCGATTGTTCGGCGCGTCCGAGTCTCCCGCAGGTCAGGGTTTCACCCGGTCGTCCGTGCCGTTCCGTCCTTCACGCAGGCGGCAGCCAGCATTGCGTCATGGTCGGCATTGTTGCATCATGTCCCTCGGAGTTGCTGGCCTCGTCAGCTTTGCGCGTTGCCTGACTACCGGACCTGTCTGCCTGGTCCAGGGGGGCGCTGACGCCAGTCTGCTGTTCTCCGAGTGTCACCACTGGTGACTTAGTAGTGCCCGCTGATCATTGATGGCCTTTGGTGGCTGGTAGCGATTGGTGACGGACGGTGGCCAGTGGTAACTGGTGATGACTGGGACTCCCATTGGTGACCAGTGTTGACCAGTAGTGGCGAACGTGATTGATAACGTTCGGTGGTGGCTGGTGGTGACGGCTTGACCACCGTCTGGACGCTGCGTACTGCCCCGATCAGTCGGCCGAGATCCAGTCTCCCCACCGACCCCGGCCGCCGCCACGGCCGCGGCCGCCGCGCGTCGGCCCGCAGCTCAGCAGCTGGTGCGTCGTGCGCCGCTCGGCCGGCAGTAGCTCGCCGGCGCCGGTGGCGAGTAGTCACGCGCGCTGCCGCCACGTCCGCCCCGCGTGTCCCGAACGACCATGAACGGTAAAAGCAGCGGGCCGGCGCCGACCGGCGACCACCGCCTGCGCATGAGCCGGCTGGCGGAGCGCGGCGTCTCCGTCTGCGACGATGACGACTTCTGCACGTTCAACGGCGCCGACGTGGCCAACCAGAAGCGGGAGGCCGAGCACAGGTACGGCCGCGGCCGGCCGGGACGGCGACCTGAGGTCACGGCGGCCGAGTCGGCGCCCTGTCGCCTGCCGCTGTAGGCCGAAATTTCGGAGATGCCTCCTGGTGTTCCTCTGAGGTCGTCGTATTCATCGGTCTGCGGAATAATACCTTGATACTGCTGATGATCAGATGTTTTCATACTGGTGGAGTATCTTCATAACGCACGGCCGTAAGCATGTTTGTGTGCTTGTTCTTTTTTCGTTACATTGTTTTTCTTTGATTTCTTTCTTTTTATTTTCGTTTTTGTTTTGTTTTTTTTTTTTTACGTAGACACGGTATTCCGCACAGGTCTTGTTCTCTTCCTTGCATATTTTGGCTTAAATCTAGCATCAATATCACAATTTCTCGCTGTCCTGGATTGGTTCAAGCGCGCGGAAAACCGCTGAACGATTGGCGTTGCTGAAGTGCACGGCAGACAGCAACATGACATTCTCGCGGAACAGCTGGCACGTCGCGGGCCGTCACGTGACGTTGAATCGGACGGGCGCGCATGTACGCCGTCCGCCGCGGACTGTTGCATCGACGCTCCGCTGCGTCGTGTTTTGATTGCGGCACTCTGGGCTGCGCGCTTACAGTGCTTTGAAAACGGCGCACTGGTGAGTGCGGTGTTCATCAAAATGATGCTCATTATTATGCACGGCCCGTGTCGTATTTCACATCCCCACAATACGTGTTTGTTTGGTTAAATAACCTGCCGTTGAATAACGTCCGTGTACCTGCGCCGCAAAACGTAATTTGTACCGGTTGGCGTCAGCTCGAGGTGCCGAAACCAGAAAGCACGTTTGCCACTGACGTAGTAGGCGGCAGGCGTTCTTGGAACGGCTGAGGTCTCGCTGCGGCCTGGCCTGAGCTGTTCGCCGCCAGCCAAGGTCAGCCGGCGAGGAGGGGGGGGGGGCGTTTCCGTGACGCTGCGGGTGACGGCCCACCGAGCCGGGCCGGGCTATTGTTCCCCCTGTATCCGACGCCAGTCCGACGGCGGCCAACATTCCGCTGGCCTGTCGTCGTCGCGTCGGTGGGACCGGCGGCGGTCAGGTCGTCGGCCGCGACGCCGTCCGGCGAGAGGCGACGACCTGGCGCTGGGGGACGGCCCCAGCTGTGACGCCGCGCGGAGCGGGCCGGCCGCGGCGCGCGGTCCCGCCGCCGCCGCCACCCCCTCCGCGGA
Source organism: Capitulum mitella (assembly GCA_030062745.1). Taxonomy (NCBI): domain Eukaryota; kingdom Metazoa; phylum Arthropoda; class Thecostraca; order Pollicipedomorpha; family Pollicipedidae; genus Capitulum; species Capitulum mitella. The sequence goes on along the minus strand of CP099839.1, from coordinate 7,662,389 downwards.
ATGGGATGATCGGCGGCTTCCTGGTTGAGTGCGGACGGCGGCGCGGCCGCATTGCCGTCACAGTCGGCTGCGTGATGAAGTGGGACAGGGGTCGTGGAGGTTAGCGGCGAACCTCGGGCCTGGCCGCGCCGGGCTGGTGGGGTTAGGACGAAATGCGCAGCTCCCGCGCCGCCATGTTTACGCAGCCGTCTGCCAAGCCTCAATCGGGAACTGGTTCATTGGCTTCTGGCAAAACACGGCAGGCGGGCACGGCTGGCCCGACCCTGTAGACACGGCGACCGGTGGAGGGGAACGTACTGACTCAGGTCCGGCTCCAGCTCCGACTCCGAATCCGACTCCGACGCCACTCCCACTCCCACTCCTACTCGTACTCCCACTCCCACTCCGGCTCCGGGTCTGACTCCGACCCCGACCCCGGCTCCGGCTCCGACTTCGACTCCGATGCCGGCTCTGGCTCCGACTCCGACTCCGAGTCTGGTTTAGGCTCTTTCTTCGACTCCGGCCCCGGCTCCGGCTCCGGCTCCGGCTTCGGATCCGGCTCCGGCTCCGGTTCAGGCTCAGGCTCTTTCTTCGGCTCCGGCTCCGGTTTCGGTTCCGGTTCCGGTTCCGGTCCCGGCTCCGGCTCAGGCTCCTGCTCCTGCTCCGGCTCCGGCTCCTGCTCCGACTCCGGCTCCGGCTCCGGCTCCGGCTCCGGCTCCGGCTCCGGCTCCGACTCAGACTCGACTCCGACTCTGGCTTAGGCTCTTTCTTCGACTCCGGCTCCGGCTCCGGCTTCGGTTCCGGCTCCGGCTCCGGTTCAGGCTCTTTCTTCGGATCCGGCTCTGGTTTCGGTTCCGGTTCCGGTTCAGGCCCCGGCTCCGGCTCCAGCTCCGGCTCCGGCTCAGGCTCAGGCTCAGGCTCAGGCTCAGGCTCAGGCTCTTGCTTTGGCTCCGGTTCTGGTTCCGGCTCCGGCTCCGGCTCCGGCTCCGACTGCGGTCCCACTTGTCGCCATCCATTAATGCAGCCGGCGACATGACTTGATCTAGCCGGACCATCACGGACGCGCCCGGTGACAGCGCTTATCACTCTGCCGCCGGGATGGACACGCCGTCCGAGGCCCCGATTGTGGTGTTACGAGCCGGCTGTCCCGTGCCGGGACTGACGGTACCCGCTGGCCCCACTCCTGGCACGCGGTGGACCGGTGGCCTCCGCCTGGTGTCGGTGTTCATGTGCCGCGATGCGACCAGAGCGCGCCGGGCGACACGGCGCTCGTGAAACAAGGACCGGTCGGCGGGCAGGCTTCTCGGTGGGGTCGGGGCGCGGCGGATCCCAGAGTTGTGCCGCTGTGGGTCCGCGGAATGAGGCGGAAGGCGGACACCAACCTCCCGACAGTGTCGCGCACACGTCGTCGGGAGTTTTCCGCGCGACTGCGCGTCCTGTACGGGCTTGTCTGCTTGATTGGAGGAAGACGTTTTGGGACGAATGAAATGTTAGGACGAGGTCGGGGGCGGATGCTGGACCGGTGAAACGTCTGTTGTAAGTGACGTAAACGAGAAGAGCGCAGGCTTGGGTTCCTTTCGTGGTCATAATTGGCAGTTGGCCAGCTGTATTGGTTACGATGTACTGTGTTACTACAGCTTTGTTTGCACTTGTGCCCTTTTTCATGGTCCACATCAACCAACAGATGGCTGATTTGAATAGCAAATCGGAACAAAGGAGTCTTATTCACAAAGAAACACAAAACATTATACAGGCAATTTAACTCAGGAGGTACGTCCACCGGAATTTAGCAACCACCCGAAGATGCTGAAATAAAGCATTGTCCGCGCATTCACTGGTCATGGGTCGCCGTTTTTTTTTTTTGTGTTACGACAGGTTCCCTGCCAGACAACGAAGTGAAATGTCAAGTTCGGTAGGGAGTTTTGTTATCCGCCAGCCTGGCTTTCCGAAACAGAATTTTTGGAGCCTGCTAATGTGTCCGGCAACATGATTGTGTTCGAAGTGGATGTGGTGTCAGTTCTGGTCCTTGCAAGTTCCAGGTCTTCTCAGATTGCCATGAATGATGAACGGGTTCACGGTGACGTGACAATTAGATGTTGGTGGTTTGTAAACCCGGACCTCGGCATTTATAACTGGGTGCTTTCCGTTACGGCCACGGATCATGATACTCCAAGAAGTGTTACAGGAATATAGCATGGTGTGCGTAGAAATCCGAGGTCTGCTTTTGTATTGATCTGCCAGTGATGCTCTTTTGTCAGCATAGAAACAAATAGTAAGATGTTAAGGATAATAAATATACGTAATATTCCTCATGATCTGGCAACGTAGAATTACGTACTTTATGTCGGATTGCAGGAAAACAGCAAATGCCCCGAATACAGTGCTGAGAATTTTGAAAACCAATAGAGTAAACCAAACTGAATGAGAACCTTAGGTGAAACGGATCATTTTCTTACTTTTTCCTGGTGTGCTTTCCATACGAAAAATGTGTTTTCTGTTGGAATAATATTTCCTTGAATTATTCAAACAAAGGACAGTTTGTGCGGTTACGAGCCTTGTCGACTTATTGGAATATAGTTCAGTTGCTCTATCAAAGAAAAACGTTATTTCGTTGGATTTCGTAATGGTATTTTTATTTGTAATATAAATAAAATCGAAGCAGTCGACCAGTGTCCCTGCCCATCATCAATAAGTATACGTCTTCCCTTTTCATACTAACCCCTTATGTATTGCTCTTGAAATCGGTATATTGGACAGAAGACATTACGGAGACTTCTGGCCCTCTTGTTGATTAAGGCAGACTGATGTCGATTTCCTTGCAGTATAGTCGTTGATTTTGTATTCTTTCATTTTCTTAGCAGAGAATGCCACCGCTCACTATTGTTTTCTTGTTTGTAGCTTATTGCGCTGGGAATTAACGTCAGGTTCTTGGCGTCGTCGTGGATTGGGGTACGAACACTCCTGATCACCTGATTACAGTGGCGGGTAGAAAGAAAGGTACTCGGCCGCACAGTTTAATGGCATGGGACATTGGATATAACCTGGCTGTATCATGATTTTGTGTTTTGCGTGGGGTCTTTAACCCTATTCCCGGAGGGCTAGACGGTATGGTCGTTTCCCGGCAGGGGGGACGGATTCGGCCCCCCTGAGATCTTGAGAACTACTCGTCCGATTTCATCGCAACAAACGACGATCGATTGGCCATGACGTGAACTACATTTTTATAAAAAGAAATTTTCAAAGTTTTGAAATGTGTGGATATAGGGGGGCAAAAATGTCAAAATGGGCACTTTTGGACTTCTTATAACTCCGTTGTTTATGGACCGATTTCAGTGAAACTGGCATGAATCGAGAGGTCATGGATGGGGCTTTTACCATGGGTACACAAATCTGAAATTTTGACAAAATTCATGGGTGTTCACAGGGTTTCAAAAATAGGAGGATTAGTTTTCTAACAGCTGAATGAACAAAAGAGGCAAAAACACTTTTTTGGCTTCTGGTAGTCATGTTATGCTAAAGAAGTTCAAATCGCATCACAATGTTTGTATAATGTTAGTAGAGGCGGTGCCAGGGACATGAAAAAGGGGAAACTGTCATGGTCACACGTTCTTCAGATCAACCTGTGACCTATGACCTTAAATGACCTCCAGTGACCTTGGGGTCACTTGGAATGATATCGTGTGCGTTTAATGTTATCTGTAAACGTTTCCAATTATTTAAATTCACTCTATTTCAAAAATTTCATTTTATGGCTATTGCGATATAGGGTACGCGCACTGACATTTTAGCTCATAGCTCCGTGACCCGATCTGATATCAAGCGGAAACTTGATACACAAGTAGAGGGCACCCTTCTACGGCATATATGTTCCGGGTTTGGCATTTGAAAAAAACGGCCCCGAAATTATGTTTTATTTTATTTTTATTTTATGTTTTATTTATATTATGTTTTATTAAATTAAAACAAAACAAATTTTGACTTTTGACCTTGACCTGACCTTGTAAAGCGACTACAGGTGAACAAAATTACATCTACACACTGTCCAACTATTTAGCTATACATCCATATAAAGTTTTAAGTTCTATCTTAAAAACCTGTTTTTGGCAAACATTTTCCTTTTACCCTCAACATGGCCAAAAATGGCCTGAGGTGCCTCCCAAAAACGTTGCCTGGCTCCGCCCCTGAGCAAAATGGAATTTTGAAATTTTTGTCACGGCACGTAGAAAGAATAGTTAGGAAAAGTGACCAAGTTTCGTGAAGCTGCGTTAAAAAGCCTGGAATGGGCAAGCAAAGAACCGGAGAGGGGGGGCGGACTCAGCCCCCTCTGCCGGAAATAGGGTTAAGGGTAAAACGGGTGCGGTGTTTTATGGTGGGCAGGAACCCCACCCCCGACTGGATCTGAATTATCGTATCATTCATTTCACTAATGCATAGAATTGTGGCTCCGCGGCAGAACGGAACTTTCACTGTTTTAGTTTTATCATGCTGTTTCGACTTCCGCTTCGCGTCTGCAGAGCGAGAGGGTTGGGTCGCGCAGCCTTGGAGGGTAGGACTTAATGCAGTGTTTTTGTTCCGAAAGGTGTGCTGCGCTGTCGGGCCTTTCTTGGGCTTTGATTGTTCGTGGCGGATTGGAACTTTGAACAGTTTCTTTTCGTGTGGAGCCCATGAATTCGCCATGAATCAAGCGCGCAGTTAAGCAATAAACTGGTGTCACTAACACTGATTTGCCCCCCTCCCCACCACAACACCGACGCTGCTCAACAGCACCGACGCTGTTCGTCGGCCACGGCGGCCGCGCCGGCCGACGCACGTGTCGGCCGTCGGCTGGCGGCGGCGCTGAGTCACACAGCTGCGGCTCATGCCGGCGCCGAGTGGTCATGGCGGCGGACGGCCGGGGTCCGGCCGGGCGGCTCGCAGGGCCGCCGGCCCGAGGCCCGGCCGAGCGCGCTGTGGAGGGCCGGTCCAGGCGGCGGTGTGGACGGCCTCCGGTAATGGCCGTCCGTCCGCGCCGCAGGGTGTTCGTCAACCGCTCGCTGCACCTGGAGAAGATCAAGTTCTTCGGGTTCGACATGGACTACACGCTGGCCGTGTACAAGTCGCCGGCGCTGGAGATGCTGGCGTTCGAGCTGATCAAGAAACGCATGGTGGACATCGGCTACCCGGCCGAGATTCTGCAGTTCGAGTACGACCACACCTTTCCCATCAGGTGAGCGCAGATCGGTCAAGGTCAGGGCGTCCCCGAAATGTGGGGTTTCCGGGGCTGAAAAGGAGAGCATCCAGATGTGCGATCCCTGCGGTACTGCTACTACTCGTTCATTGTGATAGCCTACCAATCAAGTAATGTATCGGTATTTCAAGTTTTGCAGGTAGATTTTAATTATGGTTATCAGGTTATTTTTTAATTAATATTATGGAATTGGGATACGTCATTTTAAATGGTTTTGGGATTCTGCGCTTGATAGTCAGTAAATAGCAGCACGGTGAGAATATTTTGTTTCCATCTGTCATTTCATTGTCATAATTCTGGGCGTCATCTGCTGTGTCTGATGCATTCGATCGTTAGTAAAACCTTGGCTGGGTGCTGTGCTAGGTTGTTGTGTTGCTTTGGTCTCCCAAAACGTTTTCCTTTTTTTCCGAAATCCCTCTGACCGCTGAGAAATGATATCGATGTACTGCGCACCCTAGTTATTGCTTAGACATGATTGGGTGGTTGTTGGGTGGTCGTGGGTCTTTTAGCTGTCGGAATATCAAACAGCTAATTTGGTGTCGGGCCGGAAAACGTTTGATCGTCCTTGTTCCCACACTATCTCATTCAGACCCATTGCTTCCTGTTGATGTGCGTAGTTGTTCACGGACTGTGCCGTCACATAAAAAAGCTGGTTGGACGAAAACAAAACGTTTATCACCATTTTCGATGGACGCGGCAGAGGCACTCTGATCGAAGTGGCTGCTTGATAACGTCAGTTTGCCCTATGTGCGTTTTCGCTTAATTGTAGAGTGACACCAATCTAGAGTGACAGCATGTGTCGCAGGCATGGATGGCTCGGTTATGACTTTCACTGAGGTGCGGCGACCGTGTGCAATACCCGGCTGTGACGGAGTGGTCTGTCCACAGAAACCTGTAGTTGGATACCTGGTTCGGTAAACGTGGTTCCCTGTCCACAGAGGCCTGTGGTTCGACACCCAGTTCGGTAACCTGCTGAAGGTGGACGCCTACGGAAATATTTTGGTTTGCGTGCACGGCTTCAAGTTCCTGAAGAAGTGAGTCCGGCCGGCCATGTCGTTGGTTTTTTGTCGTTCCTGCTGCGGCCGGCCAGTGCTTCGTGTCCCTCGGCCGTTTTTGTACAAATATACGTCACCTGGCTGGTTGCAGTGACAATGAATGTGCTCTCTGGTTTCTGTCTGAAGGCCTGTTAGGGTGTGACCTGACATCTTTCGCAGTCCATTTGTAAACAAACATAAACTTTGCTGCCTCTCAAATGCGTCCTGGGAATGCCCAAACAGTTTCTGTCTCACCGTGGTCGCGTGGGTGATGTATGCAGTGTCAGGTCCATTTGTCTGTTTACTCAGCGGTGAATTGGGCAGACGGTTTGTTTCGTCAGCGCCTGACAGTGAACTGGCCGTTGCCTGGCAGGTCTGAGATCTACGAGATGTACCCCAACTCGTTCATCACGCTGGACGATTCGCGGGTGTACGTGATGAACACGCTGTTCAACCTGCCCGAGATCTACATCCTGGCGTGCACGATCGACTTCTTCTCGAACGATCCGTCCTACACGCTGTGAGCACAACTACACGTCGAGACGGGCTGGTAACGTGGTGGAGAGTGTCCTGTCAATGGAAAACGTAAAAGTAAAGGTTGAGGCTGAGTCTGTAACGGGAACCAAAGTGCTCACGTTTCTGCGTTTGAGTGATCTTTTTATCGTTTCCCAAAATAAGGTTGTGGCGATTGGGAGGGCGTGGCAAAGCAGGCACTGACGCCAAATATTTTGCTGAACTCAGCCCCTGGACGGCCAAAACGTGTCCCTCACTATCGGAATCCCTTTGATTACATGTTGTCAGTGCTGGTGGCGCTGATGCACTCGTAGCTGCATCGGGTTTGGTAGCCGTGAGGCCTGGCATCGTTCTTGGTTTGCCATCAGGGAGGGGCAGCCAGCAGTGTCAGCCATCGTGTGTCATTTTGATCCGGTGTCGACGCGCCTTGTTTGGGGTTTTATTGCTTTGATTTACTTGCTTTGCATTCGCCAGCAATGTTAAAGGCAGTCGTAAGGAAGGCAAAGTATGCGGATGGCGTTTTCACTCGTTTCTTATTCGTCTTGTACATATCTTGATTTTGTCCGTTTTTACTAGTATCGTAGGATAGCTGTTGGCCTGTTTTCGACCTTGAATTTCTATTTTTTGGTATCAGTATGTGTATGTCGTACTCTGCCGAGAATCCTTGTGCCGTGATTCACCATTGTTTTTGTGAAAGAAGATGACTACAGCTATTTTAGGCTGTCTTGGAATTAATGGGGCGCATTTTTCCAGGAACGGCCCAGCGGGGTAACTACGTGGTTTGGCTTGGCTCACATGACCAGATCGTGTTTGCACTAACCCTGTGGTGTCCGAAGGCACTCACATTCCTGCTTTGTATGGGTCTGTGGGTCTTGCTGTGGAACACGCCCCCCCCCCCCTCGGCGCACCGCCTAAAGACTGGTGCTCGGGTGGATCTGTGGCAATTCGGGACGGCGGGGGAAACAGTTTGTGGATACACCTCCACGAAACGGACAAAAATAGTCTGTGATGGGCTGTGACGTGGAGTGGTACGTGTACCAGTCCAGTGAGCATAAAGAACCTGCTTCATCTTACCGTCGCCACTGAGTCATTCGTAGTGGATCGATGGAGTTTTGCCGCCAGTTCGTTCAGACAGCTTAAAGACAAAATTGAGGGTATTTTAAGCAACAGTGCACGGAATACGTGGTGCGGTATTTCTGTCTGTTACTCCTAAAAATAGAGCGAATTCCGCTTTCAGAATTAAGACAGTTTGTATTGTTGTGCCCGAGGGAAGTAATCGCTATGTGATGCTCTACCCAGACCCTTGGAAGGCTTTGCAAATTTTCTCTGTCTTATTTTTTATTACAACTGTGCGAAAAAATATTGAAAGTTCCCTTTTTTAATATTTCCCGTGCACCTTTTTGTTATCGGTGGCTTGCGGTCAGTTACCAGCAGACACCGCGTATTTTGTCGGTCAGTTACAAATGTGCACATCCGCCGTGTATTATCTACTGGCTCCGGTGAACGTTTTGTCTTCGGAATCACCTTGGTGTATAGGTGTTTCGCTCGTCGCTTGTCCATGTAGAGTCCCGTAGCGTCGCTGTTGCGCATGAACCCTGTTCGGACAGCCCCGTCACCGACCGGCTGGGGCCAGCGCTCGTCCCGTGTCTGCCCCCATCCCCCGTTCCGAGAGGCTCTCGGCGTGGATCGTTGGTCGATCATTCGTCTGTCGTAGCCGCGCCAGACGTGCCGTGGCGGCTGGCCAGATTTGTCACGGTTTGACCCTGCCGGGAAAGGGTACGGGCTGACTCTATCTCGCTGGGGTCGCGCGTACCACGACCCGGGCCAGCCTCGCCAGGGGTGAGTCCCAGGGGGACACGGCCCCCGGACGTCTGTGATTGGCTGGGCCGGGCCGTGTGGTTCCGTAATGTCTTCGGAGATTGTAGTTGCAAGCGCAGGGGATGGCGTTTTTTTTTTGTTTATCTGTTCAAAGACTGGTTGCTTTTACATTCACGAAGCGGGTGGGCAATGCCTGCGGTAGGTACTCTCTGCAGTATGCGCTGATGTCTCGGTTTGGCCTGTTTTGGCTCGCGCAGGTCATGTACCACTCGCCTTCGTCCCTGGGACCAGAGCGGGCTGCGGTCTCTGTGCCGCCGCCGCTGCCGCAGCGTGGAGCGCCTGTAGCCGGCCCTTTGTTCCCGCTCTCCCTCTCTCCCCCGCTGACCGGCGTCTCCTGCTCTCCCCAGGTCCGTGGACGGCGTGAGGAACGGTGACCTCTTCATGAGCTACAAGTCCATCTTCCAGGACGTGCGACAGACGGTCGACTGGGTGCATATGAAGGTGAGCGGCGCGCCAAACATGCACGTGGACCACTGAGAATGGTGCAGGGACAGTATGAAGGGCAGTAGGATGTGTCACATGGGCTCTCTGGTCACAACGCACACAGTCACCTAGGTAACCAGTTGGTCGTTCTTCTAGGCCCTACTGGATTGTCCCCAGATATGACTGTATATTATGTGGAAGAATAATATAATAATAGAAATAAGAGTATATAACGTGAAACAAAGTAAGGCATCAGAAAAGGCAGAGTTTGGAAAATACTGCACATTGGAAATATTGGATTAGCCGAATCTTGTGGGATTTTTGCTTGTAACATTCTGACTACTATACATTGTTCCAACTATGCCGAGCGGAGGTGATGACTTTACGTAGGCTAGAGGTGTAGGTTGTTTTCACTTTGATGCTTGCGGTGAACGGAAACTTTGGCCAGAATTCGCTAAAAAAGACATCATTCGAATAAAGTAAAGCAGTCGTAGCCTCGAGATAGGATGCATGAAATTCGGTCTTGTGTTCCTAATTGCACCACCGTAGCATCTTTTGTCATAGGTCTATCATGCAAGGGAAGTTTCACCTCGAAGTCCGCTGCTCCTTATTTCCGCTGATTGAACTTTACTGTTGCGTTTTTGGCGGTTTTTGTTGCAACGTATTTACGGTCTCTTTTGGCTGACGACTGACTGACGCCCAACCAGACACACGACTTGACACAAGACTGTGGACGCCTAAGCCCAAGAGGCTGTGTGTCTTAACTCACAAACTGACGAACAAACTCGTTTGGGGAGGCCCCCTCGTTAACTCAGTAGATGGAAACTCGTACTCATAATCATAAGGCGATGGGTTCGAATTTCGACGCCGCCAGCCTCTATCGGCGACACGATCGGTGTGGATGGGACACCGGACGCTTGAGCGCAAGTGACTGTGCGCCTTAAATCATAACCACCCAACCAACCTCTTTTGGAGAGCAGTCTGACAAGGAGGAGGTAGGTAACTGTAACCTAAGTTATTTATAACCAAGTACTGACGGTAGCCTTTACTAATTGTACCTGCCTGCCCACGCGCCAGTATTCCCGGAAAGACTCTTCGCTGGCATGTTTTCCATCGTTTCATCCGTAATCGATAGAAGTGTTTGTTACCTGGGTGACCACTTAGTAGTTAGGCCGCTCTGGCAACCTTCGGCGAGGATGGTCAGGGGAATTACGCAGAGGCGGAAGAAGACAAACTTGGCTGTTAAAGTGGATGCAGAGGAGGTTTTCGATGCTAGTCATGTTGGAAGGCCTGAATTTATTTATAATCTAGCCATTTACCTTGTCAAAATCGAGTGTTTTGTCGCGTTCCACCGTTTCTTTGTATGACATTCCTGTCGTCGCGTCTGTTGGTTACCTAGGTGTCGAAATGCGAGTTGTGTGTTGTGAATGGGGCTATGGTTTCTAGTATTTTTAGGATTGTGCCATGCTCACTGTCCCTGGCGATAGTGAACACGATTTATTGTGGCCGGAGTCATAATCGCGACAGGCGCGACTTAGCGTCCGTCTTTTGACATGGCTGTACATATTCCCTTTGGCGCCACAGTATGTGTTCTCCGCAATGTCACCTTGCCTGTCATCGGTGACGTTGTTATATCTGCTTACTGCTACGACACTACCCGTTCCCTGAAACGTCACCATGTTTGTTATCCGTGACGTTACCGCACCTGTTCCCTGTGACGTCACTGCACCCGGTCCCTGTGGGGTCGCCATGCCCGTGCCCAGTGGTGTCATTGCAACGTTTTTGTGACGTGGCCGGTTCCTTTGGCAGGGGGACCTGAAGAAGCACACGGTGCAGAACATGGAGGCGTATGTGCACAAGGACGAGCGGCTGCCGATGCTGCTGGACCGTCTTCGCGAGAACGGCGTCAAGACCTTCCTGCTGACCAACTCCGAGTTCTGGTACACCGAGGCCATCATGGCCTTCCTCTTCAAGTTTGACGGGGTCAGTGGGCTCTGGGCTGTCGGGGCCGCCCGGCGGCAGGGTGCGGTTGGACCGGCGGAAGGAGGGTACCGGGCGTGTGGTTCCATTTGATCCCGCGTTTGGCGGATGGGGGGCGATGAGGTGCGTTGTTCGGTTAGGTAGCGTGTGGTGATAGGAGTGTTTACGGATGTCGCCTGTGTTTTGAGCGGACGTTATGGTCCCGTCTCGTGACGAGAGTCGTTACGAGACGTGTCGTTTCTGGGCGCAGTTTTGTCCGATTGGTCGCCGACAGGCGGCACCATCTGACGACTGCTCCTGACCGATATACGCGTGTTCCGTGAGAACACCGTTGTCCGTCGTCAGACCTGGGCGGACTGCCCCTTTTGATCGGGACGGCCTGTCCCACCAGCGTGGGACTGGGGCGGTCGGCTGGACCTGATCTGACCTGACCTGCCCTGACCTAACTTGACCCGACCCGGCATAACCTGGCCCGACCTGAGCTGACCGCGCCGTGCCGCCGCCGCAGGTGAGACCGTGGCGCTCCTATTTTGACTACATCGTGGTGGACGCGCGGAAGCCGCTCTTCTTCGCCGAGGGCACCATCCTGCGCCAGGTGGACGAGAAGACGGGCGCGCTCAAGATCGGTCACCACATCGGGCCGCTGGAGTCGGGCCAGGTCTACTCGGGAGGTCAGTCCGCTGTGGACGGCAAGGCCGCGGCGCCGTCGCCAGGTGGCGCATCTGCCGGAGGCGGTCGCCGCGGGTGTGCTGGGCGTCGCTGTGCTGGCCTTGCGAGGTAATCGTACCCGTGAGATCATTGTAAGAGACCTGTTTCTCAGAAGCAGCTCTGTCGACAACAGAACAGCTCAGACCGACAAGGCTGGCTTGTTTTGAATGTCGTCACGGGTAAAATACCAGTGTGTCCCGGAACTTGTCTTGTTTGTGTTTGGCCGGATGACCTTATCTTGGCGTGACTGCCTGTTTTGATTGGTCTACCATTTTGGTGAAGCCGTTTGCCACCACCGATGACAAACGCCGTGCCCGTGTCAGGGTCGTGTGAGGTCTTCTCGAAGCTGATCAGCGCCAAAGGCCGGGACGTGCTGTACTTCGGCGACCACATCTTCGGCGACATCCTGAAGTCGAAAAAGATCGTGGGCTGGCGGACGTACCTGATCGTGCCGGAGCTGACTCAGGAGCTGGCCGTCTGGACGCAGAAGTGCCAGCTGTTCGAGCGGCTGCAGAATCTGGACGTGAAGCTGGGCACCCTCTACAAGTCAGTGCTTGTCCGGAGGGTGGCTTCGCTTAGGCGTTGGCGCTTGTCGGGATAGATGAGTCGTGACGATTTTCTGTCGCTAGGAAAAAACCGCGAATATGCTGCGTGGGAATATGAAGCACACTGTGGTTTTGGTAATTTAATTGTGATTGGCTTAGTGCACGTGTTGAATCAGGCACGGTTGATCCCTTCATGTGCGCCTGGTTAAGTCAAAAAAGTTTTGAAAATGGTTTCATTTTTTGTTTTTGGTTGGTTTCTGAAATTGTTGTAATGGACGCTGTAAATCATAACGGAAAACTTAAGAATCAGCTTAACTAGACAGGTTTTCAGGTGTGTGATTCTTGTCCAAATGGGTAGGTTGCAATGGGAACGGCCGCCGTATGACGTTTCTCCACCCCTGTCCAGGAACATGGACTCGTCCACCAAAGAGAAGCCCGACATTCGGGACGTTCGCGAGTCGATTAAAGGCATCACGCACGAGATGGACATGAGCTACGGCCTGCTGGGCAGCGTGTTCAGGAGCGGCTCCCGGCAGACGTTCTTCGCCGCCCAGGTCGGTCCTTCAGCCCACTGTTGGCCCGCCCAGCCGGTCAGGTCGGAGAGTCTGGTGTACTGTGAGGGACAACTCTCCTGGTGGTCCTAGGTTACGTGGGTCAGCCGAACCGGAGGCAGGCCCAGGTCGAGCTCTGCGCCCAGTACCGGCAGATTTGATGGCCCTGAGGCCCGCCCCTTCCACAGAGTGTGTGGGCGTGGGGTCCGCCGACTTGTTCCGCCGACTTCTTGCTCCGATTTGTGGCGATGGTCCGCTTCTCGGTCGTGTGAAGACCGTAATGCGTGCGACTGTTTCACTGTTATGTCTGTGAGTGGAACAGTGAGCTCAAAACAGCGTCTGTGGTCTGTTTCTCTGATTGCTGAACCGTGGGCTGTTTCAGGTGACCCGTTATGCTGACCTGTACGGCGCGACCATGCTCAACATGCTGTACTATCCGTTCTCCTACATGTTCCGGGCACCGGCCATGCTGGTACGTGGGACTAGACGGACCAGAACATATGGAGCAGTTGGCCACAGATCAGCCTCTGGTGTTCAGCTGCTTATTTACTGGCCTGGAGGAATTCAGTCCCGCTTCAACCTGTGAGACTGAAAACGAGACTCAACGTAATCACGTGTTTGCAGTATTTTTCCACGGATAATGACGTCGAAACTCTTCAACATCCGTCTCGGCTTCTGGCTAACAGGCGCTATTTTCTTACCGTGAGCTGGGAACGCGAATTCGTTGAACCAAGTGCCAGTCACCTATCAGACACATTCATTCTTGTGACGTCGCAGAGTGACATGTGATAATCCCATCCCGCGGTGTTGTCTTTATTTCACCCCCCCCCCCGTGGCGGTTATCAGAGCCCTCTAGTGGTCAGCAGCTCGGCTGGTCAGTGGCTCCCTGCCTGCGGCCGCCGCTGACAGCCGCCGCTGTCGCTGCCCCCAGCTGCCGCACGAGTCGACGGTGACGCACGAGCAGACGTTCGTTGTGGAGGGGCCGGCGCTGCCGCGGGCGCGCACGCTCGGTTCCGACGCGTCGGCGGCGGCGCCGCCCGACGCCGACGCACCGCCGACGGAGACCAAGGTATGGACCGGCCGCGGAGGACGGAGCGGGCGGGACGGGGCCTGGGTCGTGTCAGAGGGAGCCATCTGTGTGGGGGGGAAGGGAGAGGGAGGGCTGGCGTCGGCGGGTGGGGAAGTGTGAGAGGTCTTGTGAAGAGGGACGGCGTCCGGCGGCCGACAGGAGGCTGCAGCGACAGCGGCGACGCGCAGAACCTGGACACGCTCTTGTTTGTCAAAAATGGTAGCCGTGGGTGGCGATCCAACCACCTGGATCCGCCGCGTCAGCGGCGGTTTGGTGCGGCCTAGTTGTTACGGGGGGAGGTGCTATGCAGTCTTCTTGAAAATTTGCCACATGCTTTACTTTCGGGTTGTTAAGGCCGGCGATGTATGCTGGCTCCCCTACTTGAAATCTGAAATCTCTATTTAGTTTCGAGCAAAACAAGCGGACTGGGAAGTTTTGAATACTTGTGTGTCCAGTTCATGCAGTCCTGCCATGAAGCGGGCCATTGGAGGCTTAGCTCCGTCCAGTTCGTTGGTTCTTGCCATCTGGCCGTTCGGATATACGAGAATTACGCCGTGAAAGAAATGAGTCCTGAATGATAGATGATATTCGCGGTCATTGGAAATGGCTGAAAGTATGGCACGGGGCGATGATGTGGATTAGCATTTAATGGGCAAGAATGGCGCGATAGTCGTGATGTGTGTTACGTAAACAGTAGCAAACCATGCCGTTTTCTCGTGACCGGGAGATTAATTACCCTGTGCTCTCTGTGTCATCAGACTCGAAGGAGGAGGGTAAGAAGGCGAGGGTGTCTCGACACATTTGTATTCCGCATGGCTTCGGTTTCCATTGCGATTTTTAGTGCGCGAGTAGGTACATTTTTGCCACGGCAAAACCGTGGATAGCAAGTTTATCGGATGCCAGATTTATAAGTAGGAACACGGCGAGGCTACCGGTGTTCATACAAGACACAGAAACGTGGGTTGCATGAGATATCCTGCCACTTGTTGGTTGCTTCGTGCAGCAGCTGCACGAACAGCTGCTGTGGTATGATCATACATGCCTCTGTTGCAAGTGAACCGGCGTGCTTTGCACCTTCGGGTAGGGTATTCGCATATTCCCTGAGATCGAAATAGAGCTTTTTGTCTGTTATATTCCCTTCCCGCTTTGTTCCGGTGACAACATGTGCTACCCAGATATTTCATCATAACCCCGTGTCCACTGCTTGTCTGGCACTGCTTTCTCGAGGCCTGGGGATTATATTTAGATGACGGCTAGTCTGCACGCCACTAGTTTGTATTAGCCTTAACTGAGCAGTCACAGTTTCTGCACATCGCTTGGGTGTGCCCACTTCCCTACCCGACTGTCGTTTCCATCCCGCCCATATTCCGCGCGAATCCGCTGCAGGTTCTACTCTTGTGGGGCCGCTTGGATTTTGAAACTGCCGCCGTGGAGCAGTCCCGCACGACGACCGTTCCGCTGTGAGGACACGTTAGCGCGATCTGCGAACGCGTCGTCGTAGGAATTCACTTCCTTGGCGGCGGTCGTTGTATTGCGGTGTTTCCTGCTGCCACGTGTGCGGGATTTTGTATCTCTGATTTGCGCGATGTATATGTATCAGTTTTGGTGCGTCCAGTGGGTGCCTGTCTCATCAGACGTATATCCAGTTATTTTTGTGCGTTCGCAGGCGCTGTTCGGCCGCTGGCATTAACCCGACCTCACTCCCGCAGACCACTAGCCTTGTCCATCTTGCCGAGACCTCGCCCGGCTGCCCGTCTCGTCGGCCGACTGGATATTCTGACCGTCCGGCCGGCCGGCTGACCACTCTGACCGTCCGGCCGGCCGGCTGACCACTCTGACCGTCCGGCCGGCCGACTGACCACTCCGACTGTCCGGCTGGTCGACTGACCGCTCTGACCGTCCCGTCGGCGCACTGACCACCGACCGTCCCGCCGACAGATGCTGGAGCGGTCGCACACGATGACGCGACCGGAGATGCCGCGGCGGCTGACCCACCACCACGACGACGACGAGGACTCGGAGGAGGAGAGCGACGGCTCCAAATAGACGGCTCGGCGGCGGCCGGCGGCCCCTCGCCTCTGACGCGTCTCCGGGGCTGGAGAGGGCCCGAGGGGGCACAGCCCGCGGCGGTGGTGCCTCTGGTGCGGACCGCAGGTCTCTGGTGCTAGGCGGGCCTGTCCCGTTGCGCTCTGCCCGCGCATTGAGGCGTAGTATGGTTTTCGGCGTCGCCTGGTGGCGCGACGAAATCAGTACGCGGATTGAGGACTTTCTGACTGGCTTTAGATTCAGTTTCGGCAACCGAAACAGGACAACGCGTTGTGGAGATTATACGTAGTTCGAGTCCGTGACCTAGGTTGGTTTTCTCGGACATCACAAGCGCTTGTCGCACGTGCTAGCTCAGGAGGCGAGGCGCCATTGGCGTGGAATTTCCGTCTCTGTTATTGGATACTTTTGCATAGCGCTGTGGCATCTTGAGTATTTATTTTTATGATGCTAGTGTATTTGTTACGAGGTCGTTGACCCGTTTTTTCAGCGCTGCAGCGTAGCCCCCGGACAACCGTGAAGTTAGTGGTCGATCTAGCCCCAGTGCTGTGCTGTCGTCGTTCCAATAAAGGCGGCCAGCCCTCTGCCGTGTTTTGTTAGTTACTGGTGAGCTTTGGAGCAGAGCCCTGTACTGGGACCAGTAGCCTGGGACAACAAAGTGTCCGTCTCCGACGACCGAAAACTGCTGCCTTGAAACACCTGGCAAACACCATCATGCGTGTGAACACAAGAGAAAGACCTTCGATCGAGTGTGCCCCATATAGCACCCAGCTAGCGGGGGAGCTCGGGCACTAACCGTCTTTTTCAAAGATGCAGAGACGAGGGAACCAACAGCAACGGGTACGAAACAATTCTCCCGTATCACCTGGTGGTCGGAAGGCCAACGTCTAGTTTTCAGACTCATAAAGAGGGCGCTGTTCGGGCTCAAGCTGACAGGCTGCCGGGCAGGAAATTCTACTCTTTTTACATTTTCCCTCAGCAGTGAACATACTGCTGCAGGCTCTCGTCTCTGAATGCTCAGATAAGTTCTTGAGTTGAAATGTTCAGAACTACTTTAATGAGTTATTTAAATGTTAACAATAATGGCAAGATTCAATCAGATGTAGGCCTGTCAAGGATAATGAACGACCCACCTTAGAATGCTTTAAAAGAATCGCATCTGGTCAAATGTTTGTTCTTGGGGAGTTTAAAATATAATAGCTTTTTTAAAAAGCCGTTAAACTTAACGCGAATGGTACTTCATCAACGCGATAGGTACTTAATCAGAAGACGAGTCAACTCATGATGACCATATGAATTTTTTTGTGAGTTTTGACTGGTATTCTTCGATGTATATTCGATACATATTGTATATGTTTATGTATATTATATCATGTTGTATTATATTGCATATGCATATGTGCATTCCATGTGTATTGTATTTACCCATGGAGTCCGATCCAGGTCGTGCTAGGTCAATCCTCGTCAAGCAGGGTCGTCGGCTTAAATGCGTTCTCGGAGCTGCAAAAGCATTATTTGAAGCCAATGACCTATAACGCCCTCGGATTGGCCAAAAACCGTAACGTGGATGCCTTAAAAGCGTTTTTTGAATTGATATCCAAAACAAAATCAAACTTTAGGCATACTTTCGCTGCACTGCGCCCTCTCTTGATGAAATAAAGGATAAATTACACCAAATTTATACCATTTGATTCCTTACACCTCAAGCAATCCGAACAGATAGCTTGTTTTGCGATACCTATTTCCTATCGCATTCCCAAGGTTAAAAAGTAACGTGTTTTCCGCCGTAGCTCATGACCTCAGTTTAAACCCTCGATAATTCCGAACACAAGCATAAGCCTATTAAATCTTTGTATAGTCTTACAGAACATATAATTTGGAGTAGACTGACACACACACACACACACACACACAAACACACACACACACACACACACACACACACACATATATATATATATATATATATATATATATATATATATATATATATATTGAAGACTAGGGCGTACTTTGCTTTTGTTAGCTTTTTATTTGTTTTTTCGATGTCTCGAACTATATGTTTTGCTTCATCATTCAGTTGGTGTAAAACTGAGCCGAATGAGCACATTTAGTATCACATTACTTTTGGTCGGTTTTATTTAGCGTTTCGGATATAGCACTATCCATTTTCAAATTACAAAGCGACACTGCATTTTTATTACACTTAGGTTTCGAAATAAATCACATTACACGTTCGCTCCTCGGTTGCCACACTTTCGATATACACGCCACATCAACACAGTTCTGAACGGCCAAAAAACCCCATACCTGCTTTTGCCCGCATTTTCTGCGAAATTATCCGAAGAGTTTCAGGGATACTCCGGCGTTTATTTGTTTGTTTAGTGCTGGGCTGAATGGTTTGATGTATAATGCTTCAAGGATATGGAGTTTGCGTCGGTCAGTTGTGGATATCATGATTTCTGTGTTGTCTGTGAGCTGCTGTCTGGTGATGATGCTGCCGTGGGTGACCTGCATGTGTGTCTTTGGTGCTCCGTCTTGCCGTCCGTCTACGCCCTAGTCTTCAATAAAACTTGTGTCAAGGAAAATATTCTGCCCAAGTATACCAAAATATATATATATATATATATATATATATATGTGTGTGTGTGTGTGCGTTCCAACCGTATTACAGTGCAGGAGTGCAGCCAGGATTTTCTTAAGGGAGGGGAGGGGCCCGGAGCTCAGCGTGATCTGAAATCGTACGAAAACCGCCGACCGGGAAGACGATGTGCAATGCTTTTCACAAAAATGCGGGCGTAAGGGGGCCCAGACCCTCCGGACCCCCTCCTTGGGTGCGCCTGTGTTACAGTGAGACAAAACTGAGACCGTTGTAAACCGGCCGCGTCGGCGCGCGAAAACGGCTGACATGGTTCCCGTTATAACATCATAGAACGTTACCCTGGCGACGTAGAAGAAGTTTTTCACCATAAGATGCGGAAAGGATGCCCCAGACGGTATGCCAAGCTTCATATGAATCAAACAAACAGTTCGGAAATTATACTTCGAGAACCTCAGGGGATTGCATCAACCCCTTATGCGGACGAGGGTTATACAATATTATGTGCTTGGCATTTATGAGCTTTTCTTGCGTCCGCTCACAAATACCAGCAAGGCGATATTATTCAAGAAAACATGCCATAAAGAACGATTGGCACTTAGCATGCTGCCCGGTAATACAGGCTGCGTATGCTTTTTGGGGAGCACAGATAAAAAGACGGACTGCGACGTCTCTAGCAGGTCATGCCTTTCACTGTCTACAGCCACAAAAACATGGACAGTGCGCCGACGTCCATGTGACGGCGGCAAGCACCCGGAGCTGTTCAATTTCATTTCCGAGCGCGAAGCAGCGCCACAGGTGGCGATATCTAGACCAGTCTTTCAAACTTTTCGCCCAGGCTGTGGTCAATTACCGTCCGCCGGCACTCAGACACATCCCGGAGCATGGCGCTCCCTGAGGATGACAATTACGGCCGGCCGACGGCACATCCTGGCGCCCCCCCCCCCCTGCAGACTCGCTGCCCTCCGGCGAACCAGAGTTCAGACCGCCGCTGTCGGCGGCGTGGAGATGGGCGCCAACGGGACAGGGAAACAGTGCTGCGTAGCGGTCTCGCCAGCTGTTAGAGTCGTTTCGCGGCGCGGTATTTTACGCAGGGGTCTCGTTTTTCGAAGTGCTTTTCGCGCATCCGGCGAGGTGATTTGAGATGCATGTGTTTTACGCATTGCGAGTTGCGATTACGGTTGGAGGTTTCTAAAAATCGCCTAGGATTTTAGATAATCAATGTCATGGACAGGGACGTAGCCATACGGTCCATGACCTCCCCTGAGCCAAGTAGTCCTCACTAGATATATGGCGATTTCGCACGAATACGGAATAGTGATCATATATATGTTGCAAAAGCAAACATTGTATGTTTTCCTGTGCATTAAATACGAAGTATATTACATAAAATTGCTGCTTTTCCTATAAATTTCGCCATATTCCAGTGGCATTTGACAAAATTTGACATTTGGCCTCCCACTGGGAAAATTCCTGGCTACGTGCCTGGTCATAGAAGTAATGCTTACCCTATTCCCGTACGATGGGTGAGGGGGTCAGATGCCCCCGTTTTGTTTTTTGCTCGTTAATTGCAGGGTTTTTGGAGCAGCTTTACGACACTTTGTGACTTTTCCCACCTTTTCCTTTTGAGTATATTCACAGATTTTTATAGTTCTTTTTTGTTCAGGGGGGGGGAATCCAGACCAAGTTTTCTGGAGACACCTCAAACAAATTTTGGCACTGTTGAAGGCTGGGGCGACGGATTGGTGGGGGGGGGGGGGCAGGGGGGCAGATGCCCCCGTCTCCGGTCGAAATTTAACATTGATGTTGGTGTTGTGCCCTATGGTGTTGCATGGAGAGAAACGAGTTCAAAAATCGACTGGCCGGGGGAGAGGCTTCGCCGCCTCTGGTTGAAGGTAAAAGAAAAACGACTGCCAAAAAATTAAGTTTTTAGATAGGTAGGGTTTTAACAAAGAGCTTAAAACTCTACATGAGTGTACAGGCAAATAACTGGGGAAACACAAAAATATTTTGCTTATCTGAGGTCTCTTCATAAGGTGAAATCAACGTGAAAACTCAAAATTTGGTTTACGCAAATATTTTTGGCTCTTTTTTTCAAAATGTCGAATCTGAAAGACATCTGACTCCAAACATCGCATTCTAATTGTGCTTTTAAGTTTCAGGTTTATTTCAGGTTAGGTCACGGAGCTATGGTCCAAAATGTCCTCGAGTGTACCTTGTATCACGACGACCATAAACAGGACGTTTAGACATATCGTCAGTTCAAATGTTTGGAAACACTGTAAACACTATTTCCAAACTCTATAATATCAGCTCAAGTCCATTCCATACGACTCTGAAGCAG
The DNA here is from genome assembly GCA_030062745.1 of Capitulum mitella. Taxonomy (NCBI): domain Eukaryota; kingdom Metazoa; phylum Arthropoda; class Thecostraca; order Pollicipedomorpha; family Pollicipedidae; genus Capitulum; species Capitulum mitella. The sequence goes on along the minus strand of CP099839.1, from coordinate 7,641,496 downwards.
GTGCGAAGCCAGGATTTCCTTAACCTGCCCCCGACTGGAGGGGGGCAATGGACCTCCCCCCTGAGGTTTTTCTGAGGTTGCGAGAGAACAAACACAGAGACACGAAACTTTGTGTACCTTTTGCTTCATCATTTTTACACCCTGTGTCAAAGTTTTCACCTCAGGTCAGGTCAAGTGCCTCACCTAGGTCAGATCAAACAGATCTATGTCCAAAAAGTTTGGCGCCCTGCAACTTTTTCGGAAGACAAGATATCAGAATAATACTTTCAGGGATTAGTGATCGTGATAGATGCAACAAATCTGCTATCTCAAATTTTTCGAAATTTTCCGGGTCATTAACCTAAGGTCAAGCCCATTTTTAAGACATGTCGTCGTCTTTTCGGAAATTGACGGGATATTTCATAACATTTTTACTGTGGAGTGAAGCAGACATCTAGTTACCGTCATTGGGCAAAGTATCAATGACTTCCAGCCATTGACCTGAGGTCAGGTCACGAATAACCTGTAGTGAGCCAAAATGTACCACTATCCAAAATCAGAGATGAATTACTCAGAATGGGTAGGAAATTGGCAGAACTGGCTTGCACAGACGTAAGTAATACCAGGAACCTCAAAAAACAAATAATGAAATTTTTCAATTTTTGAAAAATTTGCCAAATTTGCCAAATTGTCCAAAGAAAAATAAAAATTGCGTATTTTGGAAATCAAAACAGGCTCTGGAGAATAAAGCTCCGCCAATTGTGTAGATTGGTAACCAATGAATTTTTCCAAAATTTAAGCATGAAAAACCATCACAAGAACCACTAAGATCAATAATATTTACATGGATAGGCTTTTTTCGCGAAAATAAAGGAACGCTAAAATTAGTTCTCGTTAATTTCTCACTGTGTAGGGCTGCGGCGCACGCAGACGGCCCGGCCCGGAAATTGCCCTGTCTTTAACTCAACGTTTCGGCGTACGTATTGAACAAATCCGAGAAATTAGATGTGTATTGGCATTTGCGGACCTTTACTTGTGCGTTGGTGCCTTTACCTACGCGTTATTAGTCACAGCCCTTAAAATTCAGGCCATTTCTCGGTCTCATGCAGTTGGCTATGAGAAAGATATATAGGATGTAAATTGCTTACATATTATCTAAAACTAAAAAATGGGACCAGTTTCGAGCTCTACGCGTGACAAGCTTTCGGACGGTGTGCTTATTTTTATCGTGCGACCAACCGTTCGTGGGTTAGAGGGGGCGGCCAACTGCCCCCCCCCTCCCAGTCGAGCATGATCGTAACCGACCGACGGTCGTGCGCGGGTTAGGGGGGGGGGGGGCGCAGCCAAAGGGGCCCCCGGCTCGCTGGCTGCGCGTACGTTCTGAAGTCATTTAAGGTCATTTAAGGTCCATGGCATGAGTTTACTTGACGAACATGCGGCCATAACAGTTCCCCCTCTTTCATGCCCCTGTTACGGGCGCGGGAACTCCTCTTTAGTTGGGGTTCGGGCAAAGGAGCTCTTTTTGGATCAATGATTTCCAGTAAACGCCCATATGGTGGACGTTAAACCTCAAAAAAAGTCAGGGGGCAGCTGCCCCAGCCCCCCCCCCGCTTCTCGCGCCCCTGTGTCCCTGGCGCCGGCCATGCCAACATTTTACAAAGCTCCCCATTTTCATGTTCCTGGTGCCGCCTATGCCACCATTATACCAACATTGTAATACGATTTGTACTTCTGGAGTATAACATGAGTAGTTAAAGCTAAGGGACATTTTTAACTTTCATGTCAATTCAGTTAAGAAAGCAGTCCTCCCTTTTCCAATCTCTGTTAACCCTATTCCCGGAGGGCAGAGGGACGATTCCGGCAGGGGGGGTCGCCCCCTGAGATCTGAGAACTACTTATCCGATTTCATCGCAACAAACGGCAATCGATTTGCCGTCACGTGAACTACATTTTTATCAAAAGAAATTTTCAAAATTTTGAAATTTGTGGATACAGGGGGGCAAAAATGTCAAAATGGGGGGTACTTTTGGACTTCTTATAACTCCGTTGTTTATGGACGGATTTCGATGAAATTGGCATGAATCGAGAGATTATGGACAGGGCTTTTACCATGGGTATGCAAATTTGAAATTTTGAGAAAATTCATGGGCGTTCACAGGGTTTCAAAAATAGGGGGATTAGTTTTCTAATAACGGAATGAACAAAAGAGGCCAAAACACTTTTTTAGCTTCTGCTAGTCATGTTATGCTAAAGAAGTACAAATCGCATTACAACGTTTGTATAATGTTAGCATAGGCGGTGCCAGGGACATAAAAAAAGGGGGAACTGTCATGGTCACACGTTCTTCAGATCAACTTGTGACCTTTGACCTTAAATGACCTCCAGTGACCTTGGGGTTACCTGGAATGATGTCGTGTGCATTCAATATTATCTGTAAACGTTTTTAATTGATTAAATTAAACTCTATTCCAAAAAATTCATTTTTTGGCTTTTGCGATATAGCGTACGCGCACTGACATTTTAGGTCATAGCTCCGTGACCCGACCTGATATCAAGCTGAAACTTGGTACACAAGTAGAGGGCACCTTGCTACGTCATATGTATTCCGGGTTTGGCATTTAAAAAAACGGCGCCGAAATTATTGCAAAAAAACAAATTTTGACTTTTGACCTTGACCTGACCTTATATAGTGACCTCAGATAAACAAAATTAAATATGCACATTGCCCAACTATTTAGCTATACATTCATACAAAGTTTTAAGTTCTATCTTAAAAACTCTGTTTTTGGCAGACATTTTCCTTTTACCCTCAACATGGCCAAAAATGACCTGAGGTGCCTCCCAAAAACGTTGCCTGGCTCCGCCCCTGAGCAAAATAGAATTTCGAAATTTTGTCACGGCGCGTAGAAGGAATAGCTAGAAAAAGTCACCAAGTTTCGTGAAGCTGCGTTAAAAAGCCTGGAATTTGCAAGCAAAAAACCCGAGGGGGGCGGATTCCGCCCCCCCCCCTGCCGGGAATAGGGTTAACGTCTATATATATAAAGCTCTCGGTGCATTCAGGGCATTTGAAGATCGTCAGGGGCCCTGGCCAGGCCTAGGGGCCCCATGTATCTGGGTTATTGATGAATTTCAGGGACTCCTTTGGCTCCTAAATTTCAACTACGTTCCAAATTAGGGGCCCATCGGCATGGGTGGAGAACTGTTTTGAAAGTTGGTGTTGCAACGGTTAGCTTTGTTTAGTTCCATATACTCAGTTTTGCCCGCCGCTCAATTATTTTCTCGTCCGATTTCAAACACTTCATTTTCGATTTTGATGAAAATGACGGAGGAAAACTTTTTCCGCCAGTTAAAGAAATATCCTGAAAGTGCACAATGTGTTTGTTTTTGTTGTGTATTTATTTTAATTTCTGTACTTCATAATTTTGCAAAATAAGTAAAATTTGGGCTGTGGATGATTCCCTTTCATGCCCAATTTTGTAAACTCTCACTGTGAAAAGTTGGTGTGACATGCCACATCAGCTTTTGAAGTTGGTGTGGCGGAAGCCACACCCACCACACCGCATTCTCCACCCATGCCCATTAGGGCCAATGACTTTCAAAAGACCTTGGACACGTGAAGGGCCCCCAGCCCTGGTCAGGTCCAGAGACTCTAAGTACGTGGGATGATTGATAAATCCGTGGCCTAAGGTGCAAGGGAATGAGTTAGGTAGTTCTAAGTAAATTCACGTGCAGTTTAACACTTCGAATGATTACTGAAAAAGCTTGAAGTTAAACCTGCTGTATTTTAAAAAATAATAGTCCTTTTTATTTGGTTTTTTTTTTTTTTTATCCACCCCCATTACTGCATCAATTTAAAAGCGGGTCAAAAGATTCCCTTTCCTACAGCATTGTGAAGAAATGGGCTGCTGAATTTAAACGAGGCAGGGAAAGCTTGGAAGATAACCTTCATCCAGGGAGGCCTGTCACCGTCACCACAAAGGAAACCATTGACAAAATCCAGGACATGGTCTTGGCAGATCGACGAATAACAAAGGTTACGTCACCACAGAGCTGGGCATCTCCCAGGAGAGTGTCCATCAAGTGATTTGCAGTGGACTTAAAATGACCAAGGTTTTAACTTGCTGGGCCCCAAAGCTCCTTGGACCTGAGTAGAAGTGAATTCGGCACAACATGTCAAGGGACTATCTTGCTATTTTTGATACAGATCCCGAGGGATTTCTCCGGTGATTCATGACCATGGATGAGACTTGGGTGCACCATTTCCGACCACAGATGAAAGAACTTCCGAAACAACGGAAACATCCAGGTTCTCCAGCGCCAAAGAAAGCCAGGTCAGTGATGTCTGCAGAGAGGGTGATGACCTCCATTTTTTGGGATGCAGGAGTGCTGCTGATGGATTACCTGGAAAAGGGTAACACTGTCACTGGGCCTGACTACGCTGATCTCTTGAGGCAGCTACGAGGGAAAATTGAAAGGAATCGATGTGGGAAGTTGACAAGAGGGGTGTTCTTTCATCAAGACATAAAATTTAGGGATTTTTGACGTTCCAGCTTAAATAGTCTGTTTACGCGAATGACCATGGCTAAAAAAAAGGTTGGAAAAAACTAATGCATATAAATTATCTTTAAAATAAAAATTATCTTTATAATAATAATAATAATAATAATAATAAATAATAATAATAAAATAATAATAAAAATAAAAAAACAACAATAATAAAATAAAATTAAAAAAAAAATAATTTAAAAAAAAAAAATAAAAAAAAATAAATCAATATTAAAAATTTATTTAATTATTTTAAAATTTAAATAATTAATAAATTTAATTAATTTCCTTCCCCCCCTTATTATTATCTTACTTATTTTTTTTTTTTTCCCTTTTTTTTTTTTTTTTTTTTTTTTTTTTTTTTTTTTTTTAATTTTTTTTTTTTTCCTTTTTAAAAATTTTTTTTTTTTTTTTTTTTTAATTTTTTTTTTTCCCCGGAATTATTTTTCTCCCCATCGACTGCAGCACGGTATTACTGAGTGGTACGTTATCGTTACAATTTTGTTGTTATTTTTTAGACAATCAAGTAGCGGAAAGTAAGGTTAGAAACAGGATGATACATTCTTTACATTGGTGGCAATTATACAAAAGATTGTTCGCTATTTCGTCGGGCAGAAACTTACCTTTAGCCCCAACTTGTCGACCACCTGCCCTGTTCACCTGATCTGGCGCCTTCAAGCTACTACCAGGTCCCCAAAATGAAAAAGGAGTTCAGCGTTTGCCATTTTGCCACTGATAATGGCGTCATCAACACTGTAGATCACCTCCTTGGAGGACTGACACGCTAACTTCTACAAAGAAGTGGTCCGTAAACTGGATGTACAGGATGTTCTGGAGAGTGCCAGGGGCTTTTGTGTTATTGGGTACTCATTGGAAGGACGGATCCCTGTGGCTTTTAAAGGTCCATTGGGGCCCCGGCTTTCGAAGGGTCCGCAGGTACATCAAGGGCTCCTGGCCCTCTATGGAACACTCTCCGCACATCTGGAGACCTTTAGACTTGACCAGGGGCCCTCTGTGTATCTGGGGACCCATCGGAAGCCAGGCGCTCCTGTGGGTGTTAGGGGGCCCATTGGGGCCCCTGAACTTCAGAGGGCCCTCAGACATACCGAGCCCCTGGCCCTCTTTGGAATGCCTTTCATGTGTCTGGTTTTGATCAGGGGCCCTATTTGGGACTCAAGAAAGCCAGGTCTGTTGGCCAGGTCCAGGGGCCTAGTGTATTCGGATGCCATTGGGAGTCAAGGTACCTATGACTACTGCGAAGTCGCTTTCGTGTCCGTGACCTTCAAAGGGTTCCGAATATATAAAGGGCCTTTGTTCAGTGGTCAGGTCCAGAGACCCTCCAGGTACGTAGATGAGTTTTTAAGGGTGCCAGGGGCCTCTTGATCACAACGTTGAAGTCTGGATTTATGTAATATGCACGCCAACGCGTTGATGTTTATCGCATGTTTGGGGGTTCCTCCGCATCCTCGAGGCCCCCAGGATGGGGGGGGGGGGAGAATCACATGCTTGCCCCTGATTTTCCGGATGAATGGGCAGCTTGCCCCGCCGCCAAAATCCTCCCCCCACAACCCCTTATCTACCGCCCTTGCAGATCATCATGAGTTATAATAGGGTTCCGTCACGGGCCTAGAGTTGGAGAAGGGGGTTTCGCCTTTATCGCACCCCTTCCCGCCAATGGCGGCTTTCGATGGTCGGCAATGTAAACATTGTTTACCGGCTAAAAGACCATGTTTTCTGTCTGGCCTTTTTACCATACAAATAGCGTTAGTGAGCCCAACAATAATACAGGATCATGACATACTTCGTCAGATTTCCCCTGAAGCACTTCTTCAGTTTGGAAGCCATATAACACGAGAAAAATGTTGCGACTTGCTTACTTACAAGACTGGAAAGAACAACTATGATACCAGTTTGTTTTGTGTTGAATGCAACGGGGCACGTGTTCAGTTTGCAACAAGCTTTAAACGTAAGTTTTTCGTTGTTTGCGTTATTAACTTTCACAGTCAGTTATGAACATATTATTTCAATACGACACGAATCTTATGTATAGTTCTGCCGTTTAAGTGCGTTAGAAATATTTTTTGTCTAAAAATATCCCATTTGAGTTTATTAAATGAAATCGTCCCAAAAGCAATTGGAACAAAACAGCCTATAGTTAAACGAGCAAAATAAGGCTTGGCAAAGATGATGCGTATCAACAAATCAGTTTGCTTCAGAAACCGTCGAAGGCTACGTTTCTGAAACACATTGACTGCAAGAGTTTTTGGTGGCCTATTGACAATGCAGGCCTGACACAAAGAAAGCGAGACCTTGAATAAGGTCAGTTCGTTACACGGTAGTTGGTTTGGTCTGATTCTACACGGCAAAGACTTTCGTTTTCATCGCTTTCTTTCACCGCTCACTTTCATCGAAGCACGTTGCAAGTAAATTGACTAGCGGTTCAGAGCGTTTTCACAAGTTACAAGTCAAAGCTGTTAAAAACATTTTTACAAGAGCGCGTGTTATTTATACAGCATTCGCTTGAAAGTTCACCAAATGAGAGTTTATCAATCATCGGACGGTACTCAGTGTTATTCAATCTCATACATGACTGTCAACAATGGTGTCAAGGTCAGGGTGATCTTAGGTCAAAACAATGAATTGAGGCCATTTGCATTTTTCTACCTTTCGTCGACCTCAGATAGGTCACGATGTACCCGGAGACTCTGATTTGTTTAGTAGTTTGTTGCCATTTTTCATGCTTAAAAACCGATTTGTTGCCCTTAAACTTTTGTTACCTTGGAACGCACCCTGTAGGTGATGTCCCATAGGATCCAATAAAACAAAGTAAAGGGGGTCAATGTCAGGTGTCACTGACAGGTCGTCAGTTTACAGTTCACCAATATCAAGGAAAATTGAAGTATATTTGATCATTTTGACCAAATGTTAGATTTTTGAAGGGAAAATCGACTATTGACAGCTTTGTGCTAGTGCCAAGAATGATGCTTAAAGGGTGTCGATTTCATTAACCCGCGCACGACCGTCGGTCACTTACGATCATGCGCGACTGGGGGGGCAGTTGGTCCCCCTCTAACTCACGAACGGTTGGTCGCACGATAAAAATAAGCACACCGTTCGAAAGCTTGTGAAGTAGAATTGGAAACTGGTCTCATTTGTAGTTTTAGATAATATGTAAGTAATTTACGCCCTATATATGTTTTCTCATGGCCGACTGCATGAGACCGAGAAACGGCTTGAATCTCAAGGGCTGTGACTAATAACGCAATGTTAAAGGCACCAGCGCACAAGTAAAGGTCCGCAAATGCCGATGCACATCTAATTTCTCGGATTTGTTCATTATATACGCCGGAACGTTTGAGTTAAAAACACAGCAATTCTTGCGCCGGCTGTCGGCGTGCGGCGCAGCCGTACGCAGTGAGAAACTGACGGGAACTAGTTTTAGCGTTCCTTTATTTCCGCGAAAAAACCTATCCATGTAAATATAATTGCTCTCAGTAGTTTTTGTGATGGCTTTCATCGTTAAATTTTGGAAAAATTCCTTAGTTATCAATGTACACAATTGGCGGAGCTTTATTCGCAAAAGCCTGTTTATTTGCAAAATATGCAATTTTTAAACTTTTTGAGGTTCCTGGTATTACTTACGTCTGTGCAAGCTAGTTTAGCTAATTTCTACCCATTCTGAGTAATTCATCGCTGATTTTGACGGTGGTACATTTTGGCTCACTACAGTTATGCGTGACCTGACCTCAGGTCAATGGCTGAAAGTCATTGATACTTTGCCCAATGACGGTAACTAGATGTCTGCTTCACTCCACACTAAAAATGTTATGAAATATTCCGTCAATTTCCGAAAAAACGACGACATGTCTTAAAAATGGGCTTGACCTTAGGTCAATGACCCGGAAAATTCCGAAAAAATCTGAGATAACATATTTGTTGCATCTGTCACGATCACTAATCCCTGAAAGTATTATTGTGGTATCTTGTTTTGCGAAAAAGTTAGAGGGCGCTGAACCTTTTTAGACAACCTTTTTAGACATTTTTAGACCTTTTAGGTGTGTTTGACCTGACCTAGGTGAGACACCTGACCTGACCTGAGGTGAAAACTTTGACACAAGAGGTAAAAATGATGAAGCAAGGGGGAACACAAAGTTTCGTGACACTGTGCTTGTTTGTTCTGTCGCAATCTCAGAAAAACCTCAGGGGGGGGCGGCCAACTGCCCCCCCCTAGTCGAGGGCGGGTTAAAGACCAAGCTAGACGCTTGTTTTCATTTCGTCTCTGTAGCACGTCGGTTTTGGAAATAGCTTGGGGGTCGTACCCCTGCCCCCAGGTCTGTCAAAGGTGGCCATATAGTGGCATCCCTTGGTGAGTTATCCATAAATCCAGTAGAAGAGCCAATAACGCCAGCTTTCATACTACGCATGTTTACTTAAATCTGTAAAAAGGCGTTGTGAGGAAATGCAAATGAAACATTGCAAATGTTGGCGGTGGCAAGTTGTCTATACCGGCACTAAAACAAATTGAAGAATATGATACCGTTGAAGGGGAAGGGTCAGCCTCGTAACCGGAAGGAGTTTTTGACTTGTTTACCAATTTTCAAGGTCCCAGCGCCGCCCCTGTTTCCGGCCTTTCCCCCGTCGGAGTCCGTGATGCGCCACCGCACAAAGCTCTCGCCAACCGCGCTAAATTAACGGCAAAGGAGCTCGGTAGACCTTGTTATCGCTGTCGGCAGAGTGGAGCAGACAGCCGACAAGACGCAGGCGCTCGAAGTGACTCGGAGCAAAGTGGCCCGACCAGAGGGCCCCGGTCCGGACACGGGAGCCAGACCGCACCAGAGGCTCGCGATTCGAGCCAATTTCTCCTGCTCTTTCCGCACACCACCGGTCCGCAAGAGCCTGGCCCGGACCTGGGAATTCCTGCTCGGAGCAGAGGCGCCCTGTTCGGACCAAAGGCGTGTGGCTCGGACCGAGACCGTTGGCTGCACCAGAGGCTGTCCGAAAAGATCACTCTCCCCCGCTCGAATACGAGAGGACCCTTGTCCGCACCAGATGACTACCGTCCATAGGACAGGACCGCCGTCCGTAGGAGAGGACCACCGTCCATACCAGAGGACCACCGTCTGCACCAGGTGACCACCGTCCGTACCAGGTGACCACCGTCCGTGCGAGAGGACCCCTGTCCGCACCAGATGACCACCGTCCGTAGGAGAGGACCACCGTCCGTACGAGAGGACCACTGTCCATACCAGAGGACCACCGTCCGTACGAGAGGACCATCGTCCATACCAGAGGACCACCGCCCGTGCCAGGTGACCACCGTCCGTACCAGAGGACCACTGTCCATACCAGAGGACCACCGTCCGTACGAGAGGACCACTGTCCATACCAGAGGACCACCGTCCGCACAAGATGACCACCGTCCGTAGGAGAGGACCACCGTCTGTACGAGAGGACCACTGTCCATACCAGAGGACCAACGTCCGTACGAGAGGACCACCGTCTATACCAGAGGACCACCGTCCGTACCAGGTGACCACCGTCCGTGCGAAAGGACCACTGTCCATACCAGAGGACCACCGTCTGTGCGAGAAGATCACCGTCCGTACCAGGTGTCCACGGTTCGTACCAAACGACCACGGTCCGTCCCAGGGGCCGCCGTTCGTATCAGGGGACCACTGTCCGTATCAGAGGACGACCATCCGCACCGGAGGACCACTATCTGCATCAGAGGATTTCTGCCCACGTCAGAGGACGACCATCCGCACCAGAGGACCACTATCCGTACTGAAGGACTACCATCCGCACCAGGGGACCTCTGCCCACGTCAGAGGACGACCATCCGCACCAGAGGAGCACCATCCGCACCAGAGGACCATCCATCATCCGTAGCAGAAGATTTCTGCCCATGTCAGAGGACAACCATCCGCATCAGACCACCATGCCCGCACCAGCGGACCATTGTCCTGACCACTGTCCGCACCGGAAGCTCGCTGTCTGCACCAGAGAACCACTGCCGCACCAGACGCTGACAGTCCGGACCAGTGGGCCGTCGTCGGAGCCGGAGGACCCCCGCGGCGCCGGAAGGTGGCACATTTCACGGTTACCGGGCAGATATCCGGCGGCCGGCGACGCGCCGTTGGCGCCGCTCAGCCTGGAGGCGGCCCGACCTGACACGCCGCCGCGCCGCGGCCCGATCACCCCCGCCCGCGCCGCGCAGCCGCTGCCGGCCAGGCGACAGCCTGCCGGGCCTCCGCCGGGGGAGGGGCGGCGCTCTCGCGGGTCGTCATTCGGTACCGTCCTGCACGGGCCGGCACCGGCCATTACCCGCCGCGATTTGCAGCAGCTGCGTCCGGGGCAGTCCCAGCCGGCCGCGGTACGATCCATCACAGGGGCGCGGCACGGCCGGGCGCGGCGCGCGGGCTCGTTCGGGCGCGCCGGATCGTTAGTGTGACGGCCGAGCCCGGCCGGCCTCTCCGGGCTTATGCCGGCCGGGCGGGACTTGTCACGTCTCATTCTGGCGGCGCACGGCCACGCAGCGCGCTCCGGCCTTCCCCGCCAAATCGGCTCAGGTACGCAGCGGCTGAAAGCAGCCGCGGCGGGCGGCGCATCTCGCGTCAGCCGCACGTCCTACCCCCGCAACTCACCACCGGCTGCTGGCGCCGAGGACGGACGGTACGCCTTGCGGGAATAGAGATGTAGCTATACCGCCACGACGTGACTGTTAAACCAACTCAGAGGAACCCATTCGCGACTTTTAGACCAACGGGGAAGGAAAGATCACAGGAGGGCAGTGGCAGGCAGCTGAGTGAATTGATACCACGCGGCCCGACTGAAAACAAATGCGGCGGCGATAACACAGTTCTGTTTACTTGTTCACTATCGCACTGTCCTGCAAACCGACGGGCCCGATTAGAACAAGAGCACATGCGACACACTACGTCCCAAAGTTGCATTTTTTCACGTGCGTATCCTCATGACAGTGAGGTATGTAAACGGGACACACGGGAAAAAGAATGATCTGAAAAGGAGATTAACATGCCCTAACTCCAAGGATACAGGATACAGGAATAACACAGCATATGTTCAGCTAACCGCTGCTTACTGCAGAAAGCTCTGCTCAAGGGTGGGACTCGTGCCGGACGGGAGGAACAGACAGAGATGCGGCAAAAGGAGCTGCTGCGGAGCGCTGCAGCCGTCCTGGCTCCGTACCGGCTCCACTCAAGGTAATGACAGTGAGCGGCACAGGGCAAGGGATCAGAAAGGGAGACATTAAGGTTCATAAAGCAAGACATAACGTAGATTAAATGTTGTCTTTTCATATTGGTAGACGATTACTTCCTCGTTCGTAAATACTTGTGCGTTTTATTTGGTGTAGCGGTTACCGGCCAGCAACGACATAAAGCAGCTGACTGTAGCAAGGTCAATAATTTCAGCCCAGGAAGTGCAAACCTCGTGCCCTTCCCTGAAACCAGCACGTCCTTGTGGAGTTCGCTGTTGGGATGCCCGCTCACGAAGCGGCGTAACTTCGTTACCAGACCAAACAACTCGACAAGGCTCTGACGCCGCCGACAGCTGCAGCGATTGGACCGGAGTGAGATCTTTGCTGCCATAACGAGATAACGGGGACACTGCCCTGCACTAGACCGCGGTAAACGTTTATCTCGAGCGCCTCGCCTCTGCCTCTGCCACGGCAGCTATTGCGGCGGCGGCCTCGGCAGGCTTCTGTAGCCTGGATCGTTAGCAGACCCTGCGCAGTTGTTCGCAGTCACAGGGACGTCGGCGGGGAGAACCCATTCATTTCGTGACGTCAGGCCTGAGGTCATCCTGGGGTCGGTCCACGAGCGCGGGGGAGGCGCCGGCCGACCCCAGCCGACTGGGTCAAGGTCGCTGCCGGGGAGCTGGCGTTAGGAAATAGTGAGGCGTATGTTCGACCCGACAGGGCCGTACTCGATACGACGATGAGGGTTTATATGGATGGAAGGGTAGGTAATGTCTGTTAGACATACAAGTTCTGCAGTTATATGACATTTCAAGGGAATGACGAAAATTGTTTGAGAATAGGAGCCGACAGGGAAGGCCGGAATGCGGACCTACAGACTAAGAAAAATTTAGCACAAGCTTTATGATGCTGCTTGGAAAGAAATGACACAGAAATTACGCCGGCTAAACCAACTGTAAAAACGTCCCTACGCGCACAGGGTGCCACCACGTACTTGCATTTCTCGGCGAAACATCATTAAATATTCCCTTCGGTGGCTCAAGTGGTACGGCTGGCAACAGGCTCTTCAGTCGTGCAACGATCTCGGTTCGACCATAATGGTGCCAGTTACTGCCCTCCTCTCGGCGTAATACGAGCTGGCTCCGACACGACACGAGCTGGAGCCGACGTCAGAGGCCCCGGCATTAAACGATCACCATAATTTGTCCTTGTTTTTCGTGCACAGCTCATTTTAAGCAGCTGGGAACGGAGGGGCGTAACCCCGCACCTTCCTTACTTGCATTCATGCATACGTCTGCGCCAAATGCGATGGAATAAAGTAAAAAAGTTTTGTTATCCAACGGCCTGCATCCGTAACGGCATCGTTATGCAATAGTTTGGGTATGGTTTGGTTACCATTTAGTCATGTACATGTTTGATTAAAAGAGCTAGGCTGTGGGAACAGTTTAACTTCGAATTGATGATGGTTTGGTATTTGTTCTGTGATGAAAAAAGCGATGGAAACACTGTTCATGGGACGTCTGACCGAAGAACATATGTGGGCGTGAGGTAATGGTCGACTCTCCTGCACATACAATGCCCCAGCTGGGCCCTCCCGCGAAACTGATGCATTGCGGCGCAGTGTTGCGCTTGTTCCATGACACCGTATTTCGTAGCCGTAAACAATTCCGGTTTACAGACGCAATGGATGACAACTGTTGCGAAATGTTGTTTGAACTATGTTCTTTGAAGCTGACTTTGAACAATATGTTCCAGGGTCAGGCTAGCATTTGCCTGCCGACCATCACCGTTTACCGAAGGGGAACAGCAAAAATCCTTGGAGATTCTGGCCGTCCTGGCAACAAAATCTGCTCAGACTCAACAGTCACCGATTCTCGGGGTACACGGCGGCTCCACATTGTCGATGCACCTAACAAAACGACCCTGTCCCATGGAGGCGAGTTTCCATACTCCACAAGTTCCACTTCTGTTCATACTCCACGAGTTCCACTTCCACACCAGTCACCCAAAAAGGCTGCGCCTGTGGTGCGTCGAGCCGCCGTCGGCGCCGGAGGGCGGCTGCCGAGTCGGACTCGGCAGAAAACACGGTCGGGTCGTCCGGCGGCTCGGGGGCGGTATTGACACCGGCGCCCGGCGAGCGATCTCGCGCCAAACGGTTCACCGAGCAGAAACGCCACGTGAATTTCCACCGCGTGTCAGGCGTAAAAACAAACTGCCAGAGAGCACCCCGATTGACTGCGCGCCGTAAACAGCAAACACGGTGAGGGTTTGTTTACTTGAAATGACGAAACGAATAGAAAAAACTCCGACAAAAGTACATACGAAGACAGAATAGTCTTCTACGGATACTAGTTTCACTTGAGACACTGCACCGGACAAAACTCGACTTCGAATACACAGAAACGCACATTGAAACAAGACTGAGTGGATGATCAAAACAGTGGATTAGTTAGCAACCACGAGCAGTATGGGACGAATCAAAACTAAAGCAACTTTTTGGTGTACTTGAATTACTTTAAAATTTTCATGATTTTCCTCTACAGTTCTCAGTGCTTTAGCGTGAATGGTAAATGATACATATTGCAGATTTTCATGTTGGAGATTCACTGTTTTCAAGCTCAGTCACGGTTGTGGTGTGTTGCTGGTGTGGTACGTAGCAACAGTCTGATGGAAATTTCCACCGGCCGCAAGAACCACACCCTGTCATACGGCTCGGCGGCGTCATCCACTCCATCGCCCTCTTCGCACCCCTGAACCCGGTTCGGAAGTTTAGAAGTTCGGCACGCTTCTTCGATTGGAGGTTTCCTCCACGGGACTGGACTTTCCCGCCCACTGTTGACAGGGAGGAAGATGTATAGCACAACGAGCTGCCGAAGGCAGCTGACAGAGAGGGGCAGAGATTCTGGCAGCGGTTATCAGAGACGGGGAGGAGAGAACGGACCTCCAGCTCGACAGCCGCTCTCAGAGGCGAGAATTCAACCTTCTAGCCTTCCGAGCAAGGGAAAGCACTCTTGCTGAGACAGCTACAGTCCGCTGCATTGCCGGCCGCCGGTCACAGCAGGCAGGGCGCCGGATGAGAGGTCCGGCGGACACTCCCTCGCCGGGGGAACGGAGAGGAGACGCCAGGGCGGCCCTCCAGCCGGCAGACGTCAGCACTGGGTGCCGCCTCATTACCGCCCAGACGGCCAGTGCCACTCGAGCGGGACTTCGGCAAACAGCGCGGCCCGGCGGGCGGGCGCGGCCCCAGAGGGTCGGGCCGGGCCGCTGTGCCGGCGACTCGGTCACAGACGGGACAGCCACGGACAGCACAGACACTTATCATACAGCCGCAGCGAGCAGGGACACGGGGCGATTGACAGGGATTGATTGACAGGGGGATTGACACGGGCAACAGACACAGGCAACTCAGAAACAGAGTCCACGGTCAAAGACAACACGTACATAGGCAACACAGCCGCAGACAGCAGACGCGGACAACAGACACAGACATCGAAGACAGCACAGACAATACAACCCAAGGCCATAGACAACACAGTCATAATACAGCCGCAGCGATTAGCCCCAGGCGGCACCCAGCGAGAGGCAATCAGCGGAGTTATGCCTGCAGCCTGTCTCATGTGGCTGTGGAAGCCAACCACTGGTGCTGGCGGCACCATCGAGACGCAACAGACAGCGATTCTGTTCGTATGCGCACAGCACACGTCTGGGACATTCGGACAGGCAGTAGTTCGGTCTATTTTCGCGTGCCGTTCTCTTGCTTCACCCGAACTCATCATTCGTCCAGCAAACACGGCTCGGCCGCTCCCCAAAAGATTGCCCGCGGCTAGATAAACCCTCAGGGCAAACGCACACTCGGGATCGGCCTGGTCCTGTTGGCGAATCGGAACCGTTCCACGCGCAGCCGCCATCCCTGGGTCGACGGAGCTCGTCGCATGGCCATCGCCGGGCGCAGTTCCCTCCGAAATCGCCCACCGTCCCGCAAGACGCCGGAAATCTCCCCGATGAGGCTTCCTTTCGTCCAGCAACTGGTGCGATCTGAGGCTGCGACCCGATCGAGGGATCCGCGCAGTGGGAAACTGAGCTGATGGAGGCTGCAACTTCAGACCGTTTGGCTCCGAGGAGGCGCTTGGCTATTGCAGAAGTTCAATTTCCTCCCGTGCAATGACCTGCATTTCCACAAACAGCTCGATGCAAGACTGAACGGGATCCCGGGACCTGCAGAATTCCGGGAACTTCTTGGTATTTTCAGACACTTCAGGACATGTCGCACTTAACACCCAGATATTCAATATGTTTCCGTCTCCTGTATCGACTTGATGCACAGCCTGTTGTCATGCGGCCCAAGATCCTATCACACAGATCATGTCAAACAGATCCTAGATCAGTCGATCTGCCGGACCGATTTTGATGAGACAGATTCAGACGAAAGCTTGCGATCATAACTTGTGAACAATTTTTCATGCCTGCAAAAGTGGCGCAAAACGTAAGTGGCGCTTTCAAGGGAGCAAAACTGGATAAACGACCGATTTTCTTCCTCCGGTACGCGGTGTTCCGAATGCTTACCTCGACCCTGACACGACCTTTTGCTCTTAAGTTCGTCTCAAGGCATCTTTGTAACCCATGTCCCGACTAGTTTTAGACCCTGTGACCTTACCCAAGTTTTCGGAGGCTATAAGTGACTTGTCTTCATCTAGAGCTGTTGGACTCGATGATGCATTTACGAATTATTTCGCGTCATAGGACCTCACTTGCTTCGTCTAGTCAATACTTCTATAGTCACTTGCGTTTTTCCCTGTTCCTGGAAGATAGATTCAGCTCTTCATCTTCACAAGTTCGGTTCTCGCGACGCTGCTAACAATTTTAAGCCGACATCAGTTTTGCCTGCGTCGTCGGAAATATGTCATTAAGTTGTATGTATGCAGCTGTTTGCACATCTCGTCACTCACGGTCTGTTAGCCCCTTCACAATAGACGTATAGGCCGTGCCACTCAACGAAGGATGCTGTGGTCGACGCTGTGCTGTAGATGATGCGTCGGTTCGACGCAGACGTATCGTCGGTGTCATCTCCGTCGACCTTAGTCGAGCTTTTGACAGCTTTTGACTGTAGCGTCCTCCTGACCAAGCTGCAGTGTTACGGCATCAGTCCACAATGGTTCTGGAGTTACCTTGATGGACGGCGGCAGGTGGTGAGAGGTGGTTCACGATCTCTTTCTTTGTCCCTCAGATGTCCCTCATGGGTCCCTTGTGGATCCAATGCATTTCAGCATCTTCAGAACGACCTTCCATCCTACCTGCCACATGGGAGTCTGTTATCCTACGCCGAGCATACCCAGCTCATCGACTCCGCACACCTGTCACCCCTAAAATCCCGAGAGGACACTATCATCACTGTCCAATCTTGCTTCACTGCCAATTCCGTGAAGACGAGCTCCACCAAGACTATCCTTCTCCACGTCGCCATACCCCAGGCCATTAAAGACACCCATTCTTTCATCTTAACGTCTCCAGCATATACTAAACCCCTTACCGTTTGTAAGGAGCTGGAAGTGCGGCTCCATCCTGTTTTATAAAATTCGTCGTTTTTATAAGATTCTGTAAACCTGTATAAGATTCGTCACCGTCTTACACCAGACAACCGCAAACTTCTTATCCACGGCCCATGTTTTTCCTTGCATTTTCTATCAGCCTGGGGCGGAGCCGCCACCTGCTAACTCAGCCGGATGCAAAAGGTCGTGAATTTCGCGACGGTTCCGTCATGAAATCGGAGGACTGCTTATATTTGTTTTTACAAGAACGACCTTGTACCATCAGTGCAGCTACTTGGCTCTTAGATCATATAGGCGAACGAGGCCAACAGCAAAAAAAAAACTTGTGATTTTAGAAATGTGGTATCCCCGGTTGGCAGAGCAGTTGAGAGTGACACCTCGGTTTTTCCCTGCTCAGCGGAGCTCTATCGAGCGTTCCGAAGTTTAAAGGATCGATTTGGGACGTTACACAACATTGGACAGCTTCTTGACGAAGATCATCGGGTTTTACCAGGGGTTAACTTCAGATCGATAAAAGGAAACCAAGGATCCCGAGTGGAAAGCGTTTTG
Organism: Capitulum mitella; assembly: GCA_030062745.1. NCBI lineage: Eukaryota > Metazoa > Arthropoda > Thecostraca > Pollicipedomorpha > Pollicipedidae > Capitulum > Capitulum mitella. Next base: position 7,623,658 of record CP099839.1, on the reverse strand, counting down.
CTTGAGCTGCTTAATAATATTTGTTTGGGAGTTTTGTTTTAACGGAATGAGAAGCCAGATACAATCTTACTGCATGATGAAAACATTTTTGCGGAAGAGAATGAGGGTACTACAGTGCTTTTTAAAAACTTTTTTTTTTATCTTGGACGTTCCAGCAAAAAAGCGCAAGGTCGTGTCACCCGGCCCAATACGAGAGAAAACATGTTGGAAGGATCTTAGAATCGGACTTATGCTCGATTCCACTTCAAGGGGAATCGATGCCGAATCCGACTCATCGCTTGCAAAATGGATTCCGATTTCGATTCATAGCTGGTTTTCTAAAACAGAAGCAATTCCGATACTGACTCAAAATGAAATGAGTCGATTTCAGATTCGATATCTTCATTTCCAAACACTTGATATGCTTGCATAAAGGCATACAACAAAAATTGATAATAATTCCCAAACATTTTATATTCTCACACCGAAAATATACTACAAAAACCAGTAATAAAGTGGTATCTTCCTAACAGGCAAACTATGAATTTAGTTATAAATATCGGTTGATATCTGCAAAGATTTTATATATATATATATATATATATATATATATATATATATATAATCACATATACGAATATTAGGCTGTGAAAGTGGACAAAAAGTGAATACATTGAAACGTCACTCCATATGGGTCTTGATTAAATTCGTTTCCATGTGAAGAAACCTGGTGTTCCTGACCGACTGACACTCAGAATTGTGTAAAGGTCTTCATGTCATTTTTTAAAGAAAAAATCCGAAACCGTTTTCATCCCAGTGGATTCCAACTCTGGTTTCAATCTTTGCCATTGGAGTCAATCCCAATTCTGATTCCATCGACAACCGTGTGATTCGACTCCGAATATGGTTCTGGCACTTATCAGCGGAATCGATTTTGATCTTAGCCGGAACCGCACCAATGTTGGGATCGACTCTGATTCCAGTGGAATGGAGCACAAGTCTCGTTAGAACAACCTGGCTGGAAGAAGGCGAAGCTGTAATAACTGTAGGGTCTTTTAAGTAAAGTTCACTTCGGTTTTTCAATTTTACGCCTTATCTTTCTTAACTCTACTCATACTAATCATGTGAAGCTCGTTTGGACCATAATCTGGGGGGGGACGATTCCATCCCCTGAGATCTCGTAAAATTGCCGTCCGATTTCATCGCTTCAGGCTACAAACGATTTCTCTCGGTCGATTCCACAAAGTGACGTCCTTACAGTTCCAAATTTTTCTCAGAGGCGGACGAAGTCAAGAGGTCCACATTGGGGTGACTGCTGGCAAATTTCCAGCTCGCTGGAACCTTATTTGTACAGTGTGGTTGTGGTTTGTGATAAGGAAAAATAATCGAAATATTCTCAAATGGTGATAAGGAAAATCTTCAGGTCCAATGCCTCTATGTCAAATGGTTTAGAATGGATCAGCAAAAACTTGCGGGGAGGGGGTCTGTCCCTCTCAGGAATAGGTTAACCGCTATACCTGAATGCCCTCCACTCATATACATTTGCCATGATGAAGGACATATCATATCCATATAGCGAGAACGTACACGCCACGCTGCGGATTCTTAAGGTCGGAAGGTGGCCTGTCACAAGTTGCTGCATTCCGTGCACCTTCATACAGTAGGCACAGTTCTGCTTTTCCAGCGGTACTTCAGTCCAGCAACACCACATCTGGCTGATAGGCTCACACACGGGACTGGTGGGCCCCAGCTGAGTGCCGCTGGACGAAATGCCCACAGGTCATCCGGAAATTCGACCAACGTTCGAAGAAACTGGTGAAAACGAAGTGCTCTTTGGTGTTTAACGAAACATTTCTTAATAAAAAGGTATTGCCAAAGTACACTTACATATACATATATATATATATATATATATATATATATATATATATATATATGGAGGGCAGAAAATATGGGGGGCCCAAGGCGACATCGGGGGTTGACCAAACCAACATTGGGTGGGCCAGGGCCCTCTCAAAAGAATACAAATCGGCATCCCTACATTGGTCTTTTGAAGGAAATCCGTGTTTTCTACTATCACCAAGGCCTGGTCCAGTGTTTTTACTGTACCGGCACTTTCGAAATTCTGAAATAATCGTTGGGGACTCTCACAGTCCGGCAAGTGTCTCCGCGGCGGCCGGTCCGGTGAAGGGCTCCGCGCAGGGTCAAAACGTTCGGCCAGAAATACAAATTTTCATGACGGTCCTTTCCATCTTGGATGTAACGTGGGAAAATCAAGCCTGAAGGGTCAGACTAAAATTACTCTAAACATTTAAAGATTCAAGGAATCGTGATCGGTAGCTCAGCTGATAGAGTCCTGGTCTCCCCATATTGGCAGGAGAGGTTTGAATCGCCCTGGCGCTCGGTATGCCCATGGGTCAGCTGACAACCGGCCGATGTAGGGTCATACTGACCACCGCACGGTCCTGTCGAACCCTTGCGCCACGTTAAAGTGTCACCACAAAATGGAGTTACGCGAACTGCTGTGGGGATCGGAGTTTGTGCAACAAGCTCTAACAGCAA